>AFIY01000087.1:0-45387 GCA_000223825.2 Zymoseptoria passerinii SP63 | reverse complement strand
TGGGGAGGGGGGGAGGGAGAGGGGAGAAAGGACATTCTTTTTTCTTTTCCTTCTTTGGAGGGGAGAGTTGCGCGGTGGGGATGTAGGTTCGGTTCGTGAGGTTTTTGGTGTGTCGATGCTGGGTGGGTTTTGGTGGTTTTCCGAGGTTGAAGTCCTTTTTCTTTTTTTTGGACGTGATGGAAGTGGGGTGAGTTTGGGAGAATATCCGTTCACGACTTTGAGGGCGGGAGAAGAGCGAGAGCAAGAGAGGAATGGAAGGAAGTGGATGGTTTGTTGTTCGCCAATGCCATGTTGCGGGCAGAGTGGAGTCTGAGAGTCTTGGGAGTGACGGAGGAGTCCGGCAGCTAGACTTTTCTTGCCTGAGGCATAAATAGCTACATATATCACTTTCTCGCTCGACTCTGCTCGTCTCTTCTCATCATCAACACGGGCGATGTATGGTGGCCGCGGCGAGTTAGTGAAAGTTGATCGCAGACATGTTCCATACGGCATAGGCGAATATCACTCAGCCCCCAAGGGCTGGTCGTTGTCAATTGGGTCTACGACGTGGGTATCCGTGGTTTCTGGGATTGGTTCCATAGCATAGCTCAGTTGCGAACAAAAGTAATCTAACTCGTTCCCACGAGCTCACGGTTGGTCGAGACGCACAATCACCTCGATTGGAAACACTCGTTGCGACTGTCCACACGGCAACTTGCATTTGCCATATTCAGTTTGTGGCCCCCAACGATGTGGAGCATAAGGTACGGCTGAGTTTCGACGCGCTGAGGTGGAGCACATCGGGCACATCGGGGCGCATACACATCATGACATGTGTCGAGTCGTTGTTCTCGCTGCTCGACCGCGACATCTTTGAGTACCAATGGCAAGCCGCTGGATACCAAATGTTGTTGGTCGAGGAGAAAGCTAGCTGGTCGGACAGTGTGGCTGAGTCCCCTTGTACAATAATGGCGTCAAGTTCCAACGGCGGAATCTGAATCGGCCAGGGCAGCGATATCATGTTCCTTGCTCGGACGTGAGACATGACATGCTCATCGGTGGAGTGATGAGCGATATACGTTGTGCTGGAGAGAGACGATCGTCATATCACAAGTCGTCGGGTAAATGACATTCAATAATATTGAGACATTGATCGAGGTCAACAGTTGAAGAAGAGTGAAGAAGGCTGGCTCATCTCGTTTCTCGGCACTGGAGCAAGGCAGGGAAGAAATCCCGCTAATAAAGGCCGCACCAAT
The DNA here is from genome assembly GCA_000223825.2 of Zymoseptoria passerinii SP63. Lineage (NCBI taxonomy): Eukaryota > Fungi > Ascomycota > Dothideomycetes > Mycosphaerellales > Mycosphaerellaceae > Zymoseptoria > Zymoseptoria passerinii. Next base: position 44,152 of record AFIY01000087.1, on the reverse strand, counting down.
ATCCACGTATCCGTATCCTCAGATACGCTCTGGACCGACTGGGATAGCTAGCTCCAGCCAACCTTGGGACTCTTCCCACTTCTTGCACATGCCACGTTCTTTACTCTCAAACACCGACATACCACTGTTTCCACCAGTTGTCGGTCACCCTGGCGAGCTTCACCGCCGCCTGCTGCAACATAGGAGCTCCAGCTGAGCTGAGTCGATCCTGATAGCTGTTCGGCGCGACAGCTTACCTCGACAACTTCCACCACTACCACGAATCACCAGGCATACCCCTCATGGAAGGCACCGCGAAGGCCGAGCGCGAGCTGAAGGCGCAGGGCGTGGTTGAAGCAGCTCAAGATCCCAACACCAGCGTCACATCCGACGATGCTCAAAAAGCAATGGTAGACCAAGCTCGAGCAGGAGGAGCTGCTACCTTCACATTCAACCCAGACGCCAGTCCGGAGGAGAAAGCCGCACAGGCTCAGGAGGTTGGTCAAATCGCATGCGCGCGCGAGCCAATCGCTACTCAATGCTGACATGCTGCGTAGCAAGGCGGTCCTCGGGTGCACAGGAAGCACAAGACCGCCGCTCTAGCCACCGATGCTGACGATGGCCCCGATGCCGGATACAACCTCCCACCACCGAGCCAGAAAGGTGCGATCGTTGACGCAGCGAAGCCTGAGGATGACAAAGTGAGTGGAGATGCTGCTCAGCAAGACGCGGACGACTTTGCAAAGGTTGGATGGGCACCGCGCTTCGGCAATCCTGGCGATGAAGATGAGGGTGGTACAATGCTGGATCACCAGACATTCCTCGAGGGAAAGCTGGACGACCAGTTCTTCGGCGATTGGTATCACAATGCGGCCATTATTGTGTTCGCCTGTCTCTCCTCGTGGGTGATTGCAGTGCTGGGAGGTGGTTTGGGATGGGTGTTCATCGTCATGGCTGCATGTTCAACATACTACCGGACCTCTATACGGCGAGTGCGACGCAACTTTCGCGACGACGTCAGTCGTGAGCTGGCCAAGAACGCTCTCGAGTCGGATCATGAGTCGCTGGGCTGGATGAACAACTTCATGGCGAAGTTCTGGCCCATCTATGCGCCAATTCTCTGCCAGACAATTATCGGCACGGTCGATCAAGTCCTCAGCACCTCGACGCCCGCATTTCTCGACAGCATGAGGATGAAGTCGTTCACGCTCGGCACGAAGCCACCTCGAATGGAACATGTCAAGACCTACCCACGGTCAGAGGACGACATCGTCATGATGGATTGGAAGTTCAGCTTCACACCCAATGATGTGGCAGATTTGACCAAGAAGCAGATCAAGGAGAAGATCAACCCCAAGCTGGTGCTGGAAATCCGCGTGGGCAAGGCTATGATCTCCAAGGGTCTAGATGTGATTGTCGAAGACATGGCATTCTCTGGTATCATGCGTGTGAAGATGAAGCTGCAGTTGCAGTACCCATTCGTTGATCGTGTGGAGATTTGCTTCCTGGGCCGGCCTGAGATCGACTACGTCTGCAAGCCGTTGGGCGGCGACACTCTCGGATTCGACATCAACTTCATCCCTGGTCTGGAAGGCTTCATCCAAGAGATGGTCCACGCCAACCTTGCCCCGATGATGTACGATCCGAACGTCTTCCCCATCGAGATTGCCAAGATGTTGGCTGGTTCGCCCGTCGACCAAGCCATTGGTGTTCTTCAAATCCAGTTCCACGGCGCCGAGGGTCTCAAGAACCCCGACAAGTTCTCTGGCACGCCAGACCCATACGCTGTCGTTTCCATCAACAACCGTGAGCCCCTTGGCAAGACCAAGACGGTGCATGAGAACGCGAATCCGAGATGGAACGAGACTGTCAACGTCATCCTTACTAGCCTGAAGGAGCCATTGACAATCAACCTCTTCGACTACAACGAATACCGCAAGGACAAGGAGTTGGGAGTCGCGACCTTTAACCTGGAACAGCTCGAGGCGGATAACGACATGGAGAGCCAGATCCTTGAAGTCATGGCGAACGGCAGACCTCGCGGCAGAGTGCTGTGCGATATCCGCTTCTTCCCTGTCTTGCAAGGTCGCAAGCTTGAGGGCGGTATTGAAGAGCCTCCACCGGAGAGCACCACTGGTATTGCCAAGTTCGTTGTCGAGCAGGCCAAGGACTTGGACGGTTCCAAGTCTCTGATCGGACAGCTGAACCCATACGCCGTGCTCTTGCTCAACGGGAAGGAAGTCCAGATCTCGAAGAAGCTGAAGCGCACCAACAACCCAATCTGGCCTGATGCTGCCAAGGAGCTTCTGATTACTGACCGCAAGAAGGCTAAGCTCGGTCTGGTCATCAAAGATGACCGCGATCTTGCCAGCGATCCTATCCTTGCATCCTACCAGATCAAGCTTGACGATCTGCTGGATCTGACAGAGAAGGGTCAAGAGTGGTACAATCTTGCCGGAGCCAAGACGGGTCGCGCGAAAATGTCGCTGCAGTGGAAGCCCGTCGCTCTCACCGGTGCTGCAGGTGGCAATGGCTACATTGACCCTATCGGTGTCATGCGTTTCCATTTCCAATCCGCGCAGAACTTGAAGAACCTGGACACGGTCGGCAAATCTGATCCATATGCTCGAGTCCTGCTCTCGGGTATTCAGAAAGGCCGCACTGTCACATACAAGAACAATCTCAGCCCCGACTGGGATGAGGTATTCTACGTGCCTGTCCACACTGTCCGCGAGAAGCTTGTCGTTGAAGTCATGGATGAAGAGAACGTCGGCAAGGATCGCACTATGGGCCAGATTGAGATTGCTGCTCAGGACTACATCAAGCAGGGCGAGAACGGCGAGTACCAGATCTGGGACACCAAGGACAAGGTCATTTCCGAGCAGGTCCGTATCGGTACTGGCTCACCAAGAGGCACACTGAACTTCACGGTGGCTTTCTACCCGACCGTTGCCGTTCAGGATCCTGAAGATGAGGAGGAGCTGCAGAAGAAGGCCGCGTTGGAGGAGGCACCTATCCCAGGAATCAAGCGAAGTGATACTGCCGGTACCATTGGCAGTGTCAAAACGACTGCTTCTCAGAAGGAGATGAAGCAGGCGCTGAACCACAATGAACAAGAGCAGACCGAGGCCGGAGAAGTGACGCAGCTGGAAGTGCCCAAGGTCAAGATTGGTGTTGATGAGTTGGGCAAATACGGTAAGCGTCGTATCATCACGTCCTTGATCTTGCACGCCATGCTAACATGATCGCAGAATCTGGTCTTCTGGTCTTTACCATTCACGAGGGCGAGCTCGCCCATCCAGGTACCCACCTGGAAGTGCTCATAGACGACATGAAGTACCCAGCCTGGAGTAGCGCCAAGATCAAAAACCGCAAGCATACTTTCAACGAGACTGGTGACGCCATGGTTCGCGAGTTGGACCTCTCCCGCATCACTCTGCGTCTGGTGTCCGACACGGACATCAAGGATGAAAAGGACGACGACATCAAAGCCAAGCTTTCTGGCAGCCTTATCGACACGCTCAAGAGATGTCTCTACACGCAGACTGTCATCACGATCAAGGACGAGCATGGTCACGCAAACAACATCAAGGTCTCCATGCGCTTCTTACCAGTGAAGATGCAACTCGACCCCAGCGAGTCGTTCAACAACCAGGGGAACCTTCGCGTGGAGGTCTTGGATGCTGCGGACCTGCCAGCCGCCGATAGAAATGGCTACTCCGATCCGTACTGCAAGTTCTCGCTCGACGGCAAGGACGTCTACAAGACCAACAAACAGAAGAAGACCCTTCACCCGGCGTGGAACGAATTCTTCGAGGTGCCTGTCCGCAGTCGCACAGGTTCCAAATTCCACGTCGATGTGTACGACTGGGACTTTGGTGACAAAGCCGACTTCTTGGGTGGTGCCGCTGTACCGCTCGATGTCTTGGAGCCGTTTCAGGCACAGGAGGTCACTCTCAATCTCGACGGCAAGAGCGGCTCGATTCGACTGAAGATGCTCTTCAAGCCAGACTACATCACTCGCTCGCGACAAGGCTCCTCCACCTTTTCCGGCACATTCGCCGCGCCAGGCAAAATCATCGGTGCACCCGTCAAAGGTGTCGGCAAAGTCGGCTCCTTCGTCGGAGGCGGCGCTCTCAAAGGAGCATCCTTCCTCGGCCGACCCTTCAAGCGCAGGACAGTAAGCGGCGCCCAAAACGGTGAAATGGCCGCTGAGGAGCAAGAGCCGGTCGGCGAAGTCCACCCCACAAGTATGGAGTCTGAACGCGAACGCCCCGTCACCTCCAACGGCCATGCTAACGGCATGGACGGGGCCGTCATCCCCAGCATCGAAACCCCACCGACCCCTTCCACTCCTCACCAACGCGTCGCTTCCGCCGGCGGCTACTCCGTCAGCCCTGCTGCAGGCGCCGACGCCGGCACAGCTTCCATCTCCGTCCTCGGCGCCTCGGGCTTCGAAGCCGACACCAAGCTTGAAGTGCACATCTTGTCCGAGGGTAAACACGGCATGAAAGACTTCTTCCACACCAAAGCCGTGAAATCCAAGACCGGCGAAGTAACCTACGATGACGACCCCAAAAATCTCTCCTGCACGGCCGCCACACAGTTCAAAGTCATCGTCAAGAACGACAAGTCGTTTGGTCGGGATGAGACGCTCGGTGAAGCGTTGTTTTTCGTCAACGATCAAGCCCGCGGCGGTGAGCAGGACGTTAAGGTTGGCAATGGAGTGGTGCATATCAAGAGCTCCTTCCAGCCTGTAGATGGGAATAGCCTGTCGGCTCCGAGTGAGAGCCCGGGGCAAGGAAGCAAGAAGTTCGGGAGGCTGTTGAGTAAGCGCGAGCGCAGCGTTACGCCGGGTGCTTAGAGGTCACCTGGTGTTATGCGAAGGGCGATGGGGAGTGTGAGAGATGTTTCGAGGAGGTTTTCGGGGAAGAGGGGCGAGGGAAGCGATGAGGATTTGACATCCATGAGCATGATCAGTGTGGAGGATGTCGGGAGGATGTCGATGGACTCGGAGGTCACGCTGGGCAAAGGCACTGCCCGTTGATCATGTGCGTTTTGGCGAACGGATTGAGATACCAGATATGCGTGGCTTAGTGTAATTATCAGGCGTTGTATTTGAAAAGTCCCGCTCGGACTGAGTGCTCTTGGTCTTTGAGTATCTGAGTTCTGACATGTGAAGATGTGATGCCTGAGGCAGGCACGCATGAGTTCTCCGCAACTCCGCTACAGCTCTATTATTCCAGACGCTTCTCTGCCATTAAACTTCAAACATTGTTCTGTTGTGTTTCTCTGCCACAGACACCTTCATTCCTGCATACTGGAAGCCTTTGACACCACCTGATCGAGAAGCTGCCATACACCTATTCATCGACCGATCCACTGTCCACAAATATGAGCGCAGACGCACTCAAGGCGGAGGGCAACGCTCTGTTTGCAGCCAAAGACTTCACCGGAGCTGCGTAAGTGTTGGACAGGACCACGATCTCAGGTACCACATCATACTGACACCGATACCAGTGAGAAGTTCTCCGCAGCCATTGCCGCCGATCCAACCAACCACGTCCTCTACTCGAACCTTTCCGGCGCCTACGCCTCTCTCAAGCAATGGGACAAAGCTCTCGAAGCTGCCACCAAGACGACCGAGCTCAAGGAGGATTGGTCGAAGGGTTGGGGCCGAAAGGGAACAGCACTTCACGGCACCGGCGACTTGATCGGTGCTGTGCAAGCTTTTGAGGAGGCGCTCAAGCTGGACGCAAACAACGCACAAGCCAAGAGCGGTCTCGCAGCAGTCAACCGCGCGATTGAAGATGAGGCCCGCGCGGACGGCGTTGACCCAAGCGGCGGACTGGGCAACATGTTCAATGACCCGCAGCTGATTCAAAAGCTGGCCGCGAACCCCAAGACGAGTGGGCTGCTGGCGGACTCAGCGTTCATGGCGAAGTTGAACAATCTGAAGAGCAATCCACAGGGAATGCAGCAGGAGATGTTCTCAGACCCGCGCTTCTTGCAGGTGATGAGCGTGCTTTTGGGTGTGGACATGAGCTTCAACCCGACAGACGATGCGGATGCTGCCGCGAAGAAATTCCAGGACGAGCACGAGGATGGACAAGATGTACCAATGCCAGATGCGAGACCGCAGAAGAAGGAGGAGCAGCCAAAGAAGGCACCCGAGCCAGAGCCGGAACCGGAGCCGGAGGACGAGGAGGCGATTGCGAGGAAGCAGGCAAAGGAGGCCGCGGACAAGGAGAAGGCACTGGGAACGGAGAACTACAAGAAGCGCAACTTCGACGAGGCCATCGCACACTATACGAAAGCGTGGGAGACGCACAAGGACATCACCTACCTCACCAACCTGTCCGCCGCACATTTCGAAAAGGGCGACAACCAAGCCTGCATCGATACCTGCAAAAAAGCCATCGAGCACGGCCGCGAAGTGCTCGCAGATTTCAAGCTCATCGCCAAGGCATTTGGCCGCATGGGCAGCGCATACGAGAAGCTCGGCGACTACACCAATGCCATCGACAACTACCAGCGCTCCCTGACCGAACACCGCACACCCGAGATCCTCGCCAAACTCCGCGCCGCCGAGAAGACGAAGATCACCACTGAACGCAACGCCTACATCGACCCTACCAAAGCCGAAGAGGCCCGCGAACTCGGCAATCAGAAATTCAAGGATCTCGACTGGCCCGGCGCAGTCGAAGCCTACACGGAAATGATCAAGCGCGCACCCGAGGATCCTCGCGGCTATTCCAACCGCGCCGCCTGCCTCATCAAACTCCTCACCCTCCCGTCCGCCGTCGCCGACTGCGACGAAGCCCTGAAGCGCGACCCGAACTTCATCCGCGCCTACCTGCGCAAAGCCCAAGCTCTCTTCGCCATGAAAGAGTACAACAAATGTCTCGACGTGTGCGCCGAAGCGAGCGCTCACGACAAGGACGGCAAGAACGCGCGCGAAATCGAGCAGCAGAGTCAGAAGGCGCTGCAGGCGCAATTCGCGGCGCGAGAGGGTGAGACGGAGGAGCAGGCCCAGCAGCGAATCCAGCGGGACCCGGATATCATGGCGATTTTGCAGGATCCGGTCATGCAGAGTATTCTGCAGCAGGCCAAGGGCGATCCTGCGGCGTTGCAGGAACATATGCGGAATCCGGGCATTGCGATGAAGGTGCAGAAGTTGATTGCGGCTGGCGTCATTCGGATGGGGAGGTAGGTGGTGAGGATCGAGATGTGAATGTGGTGGACGAGGTGGAGGTGGGCTGAGGGAAGATGATATCTCGTCTCGCCGGGTTGTTCATGCTGAACTCGACGAATAGGGTAATGTGTGTGCAAGTATGTCTACAGTGCAAAACATAGCATAGCGAAGAATCTGCTTTTACGTATGCTGGTCGTTCGATCTTCCTTTCGCCGTGAGTTCTGTGCCCGTTGTGGTTGGTCGCTGTGAAATGTACATCTTGACCATGTGAATGTTGCTTGCCAGATCTCCACTGCAGCCGCTGTTCATATCAAAATTGCTCCAACTCCTCTGGTATTCCGCCAGGCAAACGATTCGACCTCGGATCAACTTACAGACAATTATTATATACCACACGAACAGACAAAATACTGTCAGTACCGCAACTCGTCGTCAAAATAGAGAGTGGATGTTGCGAACATTTACCCAAACCCTAACCCTAACCCCACCACGCCCACTTCGACACTCCGTCTCTACTCTCAACACCGACATGCGTCACACCTCGCCTTCATCAAACACTTGAGAAGCGAAGGACTGCCATACTTCCTTCACCCAGCAAGCTTGACCCAAAGTCACATCATCCTGTCTCACTCACCGTCACGCAAGGGAAAAAACAGATGGGAAAGAAGCAATGTTGAGACATTTTCTCCCGTATACACGAGTTTTCGATACGAAGACGCTGCACTGCTATTTCTTGATACTGCCTCGTCACTGTATCGACAGTTCTGGGAAACGTTACGCAGTTCGCGGGTCGGAAGCAAGCAAGAAAAGGCGAGATGAAGGGTGGAGTCTCTGTGGGCCCTCCGTGGGAAGCCGGAGGATTTTGTTTGTATGGTCCATGGAGTGGCATCGGATCCTGACGAGGAGTTGGGGATCGAGATGTGATGGTGATGGTTTTCGATGTGAGGGTCATGTTGGGTGTGCTACTCTCTGGCGGAGAGTGAAGCTAAAGGATCGGTTGGAGATGCAGAGGGACTCCTGTGGACCTGCCTACATCGAAAGCAGCGGCATTACCACGGACTGGCATTGCAGTCCGATGAGTGTCAGAGATGATTCCACGGTGCGGCGCCGTGATGCTGGCTGTGTCTCTAAGCATTCTTCTTGATCCAAATTGAACGAGAGTGAGAAGAGTAAGTCATTGCGTGGGCACAATCGCTCAGCAAACCAGCTCTGACTGCCGCTGTGCACCTTTGATCGACACACAGATGCCGAGCCACGAGGTCGAAGAGATGCCGCGCGGTGGAACTTCCCATGACGCTCGTTCTCAACAGGCTGTTCAATCTGTCGCCTCTCCGCCACAAACAACATCTCCTGAGGTTGCAAAATTCAAGGAAGAACAACCAAACCAACAAGCGAACAGGACATCTCGCACTCAGCCAAGCTGATACTGAGGCTACGACCGAGTCTCTCGCGTATCACCAGCCACATGCTCGAGTATTCTGAGACATGTGCAGTCATAAAAAGCAATATGTGATGCAGAGTTGCTCGAGGGTTCAGTGAGTACGTACCATCGGAGGGCCGACCGGAGGGCCAGCTCTAAACGACAGTCCTGATGACGATCAGCTTGCGGTATCTATAATATTACGAGAGCTGACGACCCGCGCTATGTCTCCTTGTGGTAGCGAATAATAGCCAGGACGAAGTGGTATCGATGTGAGACATGGAATTCGGAAGCGAACGACGTTCTGCGAACGTTTACTCATCAAGTCTAAGTCTGGCGTTCCGATGGGCCCGGTCCCGTCAAGTTGTAGCCGTTGTGGCCGAGAGCCGCGGACGTTCGAACGGTCGTCAGCGCATCCCTCCATTCATTAGTTATGCAGCCTTGGACGGGTTAAATTCGAAAGTGCCATTCATGACCGTTTGGCCGGCAGTTCCAGCCCTTCCGCTGGACAAAGTATGGCCGTTGCAGCTTTCACTGAAAGCAGGCAATGGAACCGCTCCCCTCGACGCTATTGGCACAGGGAGTGGCATGATCAGCAGTGAGGCGAGCCTTGCGAGGCGATTCGGCGAATTTCAAGAAATTGGAAATCTCAAGGCCGTTGCGTGAAGAGTTCGCATTCCGATCGGCACGAGATCTGGCCACAGATTCTGTGCACGCTCATCGGGATGCGGAGGAATGGCTGATGTCGCTTATCAGATTGCTCAACTTGGCAACGATTGGTTGGATGGGGTGAAACAAATGACCTATCCGACCACGCAAGCGTACGAGACTCCACGCAAGCATATGAGACTCCACGCAAGCGCACCCAGAGGGTCTGCACTCTGCCGACCCTCCGTTATCGATATCGGGAGTCTTGCCTGATGATCTTTCCCGGAGCGTGGCTCCGCGTCCCACGATGTACAACGAGACACATGCTGGTGACTGTCTCATGACGAGCATGGACCCTCTTCAGCCCTGTGCCAGCTCGCAAAGATGGGACACCAAGTTCCGAGCTTTGATCTGGAGGAGTCAAGACCGGACTGACACCTCATCAGCTGATGGTAATGCCCGACGGTGGATGAGAGTAATAGAAAGAGATTGAGGTGTAGCGAAATGATTTCTTTATTCTCTTTCGATGGCCATTGGAGGACCGAGACCCGATTCGCACCGACGCCACGTGGGTGTTGATGAGGAAGTCAACGGGCGGTCCAAGATTCGTGCATGGGAATCAGGATTGGTGCAGGAAGAGACTCGCATGGCATAAGATGACATGTTGCTCGTTGAGCAGTCCGGGAAGGATTGTGGGTATCATCCACCAAGTCGGTAGCACCTGCTCGATTTCATGAAGACATCGACTTGGCGAGTGGGTGCAGTTCGATGCAGCGATGCATCTCATCACAGTTGTACGAACATTTTCCTTCTGCTGTCCCCTCCGTCCTGGGAGATCAACTCAAAGTCGACAGCACGCGTGACGCAGCGAAGACTGCCATGGTACCAACCCTATTGTCCAGTCTGATTGGCTGCGCACATTGCCGCGCCTCGCACAGCGCCACCACCTGCTTTCAGGGCATTCATCGTATATGGCAGTCAGGTAAGCAGCACAACAACCCGTTTGGTCAAAACCTAGCGGTCGCTACCAGCTAAGCGAAGATGTGGAGAAAAGGGCAGGAAAGGAAGTCAGCAAGTGCTAAGGCAACTTCAGAAAGCGTTGTGGTCGTTGAACTCACCTTGTCGCGTCATAATGTTCCGGATGCTGTGGATAGCTAAGAGCAAAACAACCCTCGACCCTGAGCTTCCTGAATCCTGAGACATAGAAAAGATAGGGCCAACAAGAATAGAGAGAGAGCATGTGTACTCCGCAGTCGGTACCGAAAGTGTCCGGCCGACGCTAAACTGCCCTGGAGTCTCGCGTGTGTTCAGATGTGCTTTTGCTGCTTGGCCTTGAAATAGTTGAGAATCGACTTGATGAAGAGCAATGTTGGAAAGAATGGCAACAAAGTAGACGCGCCGCGCTTGTTGCGATCTCCAAGCCAAACGGTGAAGAAGCGCCTTGCAGACGTTGAGAGAGAGAGAGGAGGACTAGGACAAATTTCGTGAAGTGAAGTCGAAACGCCATTGTCCCAATGCGGATGGGTCTCCCGCGGCCGAAGTCTTGGCGTAAACCGCAGTCCTCCGGCCCGTGATGTCCCCTCTCTTCCCCTACCACTCGATGGCTACCGCATCACTTGCATCCGGGCTTGGCTCCAATGCACCTGCGATCAAAAGAACTTGGTCTATGTACCTGCAGGCCTCCTCAGAAGACTATGGACCGCGTCGCAACGGCCGACCACCCTATTCGCTGGCCCTATGGAATTGGCCAACCAAAATGAGATGCCCAGGGCTGATGTTTTGAACGTTGTGGGCAAGTGGCGTCGCTCAGTTTCGAAGATCTGGTAGTCGAAGATGGGGCTGTCCCTGTGGCGCTCTATACGAGAGCTGAGGTCTTCGGATGAAGCAAGCGAGAGTGGGGATATGAGCCGGGCAAGGACGACATTAAACTGGACATTCGAAGGGTCGATGCGAAGGCTGCAGTTGACTCTTTCATGTGTCTCACAAGGGACCATCGATGGAGAACCGCAGGGCTGTGGAGTTGATCAAGAGTCCTGAAACCCTCCGCCCAGTGCTGTGCAGCTCTCATCAATCATCGATGACTGTCTCGGCCACACAGCGGAAAGAAAGTTCGATAGTGGACGCCACGTGCCCAGCATAGGCCGGATGAGCCGCTGCAAGTCATGCCTGCTTGCGATCAACATCGTGACCCTGTATATGGACTTCACGCGATGGATCTAACCGATGACCACCAAGTTGACTGTTGATCCTCGCTTCTGGAGCGATATTGGCATCACACTCTCGGGTTGTGGCCCAGATTGCAACTACTTACGCCCAGAACACAACCCGCAGTACCATGGCTCGACCTGGCTCGCATGATGCCGATCCAACAACAATGCTCCACGAGTACGACTGACGGCGGCAACGCTTTGCGAGGACCACTCTCCACTTGTCAATCTAGGATTGTTGTCTTCCTCCAGTGACGCGTCGTGGTTTGCGCGATGCTAGATCATCACTGGTTCGTCATATTGTCGATTCCACATGATCCCGATTTGGCGAGAACCCATCTGAATGGTAAAAACAAGTCCAATATCTCGGCGTACGATGGGTGTAAAGAGGTCTCATTACAGTCCGGATTGGAGTGAGAGGGCAAGTCAAGGCGAAGCCAGAAGTCGAGCAGAGGTATAAGTTGGCTGTCCCCTCCATCCATGCTTCACTTTGCATCAGCTCATCCCGCCTCGTTTGTTCGATCTCTCTTCAGCTAATCATGTTCACTCCCCTGGTGATCGCCTCTTTGGCGACGCTGACCCTCGCCAACTACGACGCACCGGGCTACACTCGCAGCAACCCATCTACTGCTGCCATCTCGGTTCCTGTCAAGGACGGCTGCTCGACCTTCATCTCGCACTCTGTCTATGAGGGCACGACCCTCGATGCCAAGCGGTGTATGACCGAGTGCGATGAGGCCTGCGAGGACTGTCGCTTCGTCAACACCTGGATGGAACTCGTCGATGGTCAAGCAACCCGCCAGGTCTGCGCTTTGTACACCACATCCTACAACGACAGCGACGCTACCGCTCAGAGCTATACTCGTCCTTCAGATAACAAGGTGGTGACTGTGGGAGACTCTACGACCTACAGCAACTCCGTTGAGGCGTCTTCTGTCGACGGGAGATGCGTTTTCGATGGCCCAGCACCGTACCCGCCTGCCGTCAAGACCTGTCCCGCCAAGAATGGCCAGGGTAGCGGGTCTGCCTCTGGTGGAAGCGACGCTGCCAGCGGTGGCTCTTCGTCTAGCGGTGGCTCTGCCGCCGGCGCGGGTGCTTCCTCCGGCGCGGGCTCTTCATCCAGTGGTGGCTCTTCCTCCGGCGACGGCTCTTCAGACGGAGGCGCAGCCTCTGGCGGTTCTTCCGCCAACGGCGGATCTGGTGCCCCAATCTACGGAGGCTCTGACTCTGGCAACGGCGGATCTGGTTCAAATGGCGGTTCTGGCGCTCCAATTTACGGAGGCGGCAACAACGGCAATGGTGGTTCAGGCTCGAATGGAGGCTCGCCACCCTACTACGGTGGTGGTGGCAACAACGGCAACAACGGCAACGGCAACGGCGACTCAGGCTCTGATGGCGGCTCACCGCCCTATTACGGCGGCGGCGGCAATGGTGGGGATGATGGATGGGAACGGCGGCAATGGTGGAGATGATGGGAACGGTGGCGATGGCGGCGGCGATAATGGAGGTGATTCTACCGTGACCGATAGCCCGACGGCGACCGGTACAGACTCGGCCACCGCGACCGCGACCACTACTACGAGTACTACTACCGATGATGGAAACGGCGATGACGGCGACCCTGATGGCGACGACACCACATCCACCGCAGCCACCACCAGCGGAACTCAAACGACTACCGCAACACATATCATTACATTGACCACCACTACTGGAACCGCCACGGCCGTTACTACCGAAACCGCCACGACAGTTACTACCTCTGCCTCGGCAACTGCAACTTGCGGACTTGCTGGCGACAGCTGCACGGGTATCGGCATAGTGGACAACATCCTCGACATTGGATCTTGCTGTCCCGGATCAGGCTGCCTTCTAGCCGGCGTAGAACTTCCTCTTGGCTTGCCAGACATCGCAGTCCTGACAGGAGGCATCCTGAAACGGCAACTGGTGCAAGTCGGAGTATGTGTGCAAGGCAACCCTGTTACAACCCCCACCACTACCACTGCCGCGGTTACGACGGCGACAAGCACTGCTACTACGACCCCGGATCTAGATTGCATCGCACCACTTGCAATCTGCACAGGCATCTTTGGAGACAATGGATTGTTGGGCCAGGGAAACTGCTGTGATGGCAGCACCTGCGACGTAATTCCCACGCGCCGGTCCATCCGAGGAAGCTCGCTCACGAGGCGTCAACTCCCTGGAACTATTGGTGCTGGAGTCTGCTCGACCGGAACTCCAGTCGAGGGTTCTTGCCTCGCAGTCAACTCGATATGCGGCCTCGGCCAGGCGTGTTGCGAGGGATCGACCTGCTCGCTCGCTAGCGTTGGCCCTGGAGGCATTGCCGCCCTGCAATGCACGGCCGATGACCCGGATAGCGTGGCCACGGATTTCGATTGCGGAGCGGACGCACAACCCGAATGCTGCACTGTTGGTGCCCTTGGCGGTCTGTTAGGAGCCTTTTGCCAGAGTCGTAAGTCTTACCCACGCTACTATCTGCCGTAGGCCTCACAACAGCGCAATGACTGACGCGATGTGCTTCTAGCCTCGAACCCCTTGGACATCCGTTCCTGCGGAGGGGCCTCTGCATACTGTTGCCCCACAGCAGGCATCAATGAAGTCACCGGCGTAAGTGCTCTCGCTACATGCTCTCATCTCATCCTCTCAGTACGCCCAATGCTGACTATTTCACTTCGCAGGAGGGCACCATCTATACTGGATGTGGTGCTCCTGGCACCAACGGCGCTCCAATCACCGGCCCCGCCTCTACCACAGAATTGACTTGCGCGAACACAGGCGACGTCGTCACTTGCTGTAATCTGGGCGTGTTGACTCCCGGACTCCTCACTCTTGCCTGCACTCCTCGTAAGTATCGCGCATCCCCCTCACTTCGTCGAGTCTCGCGATGCTGATGTCAACGTCTTTCTAGCTGTGAATGGAGTATGCGGTGCCGGCCTTTTCGTTTCGCCCCGATGCTGTCCCACTGGCACTGTAAGTCCTCGCCAATCACAACAAAAACTCGCCGAACTGTCCGTACTGACTGCTTTTCTCAGCCGTTGGCGACACTTGGAAACTGCGAAACTCCGATCCTTCAGGTCGGTAGCAAGTAGGCGATGCAGGAGGTACGACAAGCAAAGCGACACGCATCATATGGCAATGTGCGGGCTTCAAGATGTCCGCAGCCGTGGAGATGCTATTTCGTAATACCTAATTCTTTCGTGGCGTTCACTTTCCCGGGGCGTAGACAGGATGTTGCATGAGATACGGCCAGATTTCGAAATGTATCAATTATCTTTTCTGAATCACCTTGACATCAGTGAACTCTCTCGCTACGCCGATATTGAGGCTTGACTCATCAATGCATGCAGCTGTAAGATTGAAGTTCGGCCTATACGCTTCCTGCTAGGTCGTCAAGAAGGTAGCCACGGATTTTGGGACTTTCCACTTCAGGTCACATCATTAAATTTGGCAGCTGCATATGCACTCTCTTGGCATCATACGTAGTGGCGTAAGGCTGAGGCCGCTTGATGAGCTTTAGAAAATCATAAATCAGCAAGTGGCGAAGTCTGTTGTAGACGGATCAATTCCCATCGCCTGTCTGCTGGAGCATCATATTCCTACCCGGCCATACCGCCCCCATCTACCTCCTCCGCACCTAGAGTTGGGCATATTTCGCACGCCTATTTGCGCCTCGCTGTCCACAACCCTCAGAGTCTATCAACTTGCCTGTTCAGCCGAGGCGCATCGGCGACTGCCCCAGAGCAGCTGCTTGTGATCGCGCCAGCCGCGGGACTCTGTCGTCCAATGTTGCGCTAACATGCAGACGCCGTATGCACACTGTGTAGTGATACGATAGTATAGCCACAGGCCCAGCAGGCAGACATGGCAGCATCCGCAGTCATCTCCTGACCGAAGGCATTACGCATGGTCGTGCTTCGTTTGAAAGGGCTAGAGCCTTCGTTGTCCAAGATGGCTCGACCGCAGGGTTACATGATTCCGATATCAATGTCTTTTCGTCGATCGAATCTTCATTTGCGAACATCTCCGAGAAAAGGTCCGTCGAAGAATCGCCCATCGTCTCACCCAGGTACAGCCTGCGTAAGCTGGAGGTCATCCTCCACGAAGTTCTCAAGCTGTGACATCGTAAAACCAAGGTCCGGACTGCAGTAAAGAGACCTGGCAGGCAGGAACGGACCTTTAATCGCATTCCGGCGCTTGAGTTCCTTGACTGGCATGCTCTGGTTCTTCTTTGGAGGTAGCATAGGCATAGCAGAGACCGGAATTCGTTTCGCGGGCAATGAGGGCGGTGGTATAGGCCTGACGGAGACTGGACTTCGTTTCGCGGGAAGCGGTGGCGGCAGCATAGTCACAGCCGGATTTGGCAGAGGTCGCGCTTTAGAGGTCGGAGCTGCAGGCACAGGAGGAGGGTCCAGCTTATCCAGTTCTTCTGCTGTAAGATCGAAGCTGCCAGAGCCAAACGATGTGTGCAGACTACTCGCCATACCGTCATCGAAATCTGTCCCAGAATCGTCCAAGTCCCTCGCAATTTGCGTGCTGCTGTCCAGATCTTCCCAGAAACTGCTCAAGTCCTCTTCGGCGAGGATTGACTGCGCGGGCTGCGGAGGCTTGTGTACCATTGCTGGCCGCGGTATAGGTGGTGGCAGCATTGCAGTCGGTCGCTTCTCGACGTTCTCGGCAGTGTTCTTCTGTTCAGGACGTTGCGCATCGAGACCAGGCTCCGCTTCCAATGCACTGAGCATCATCTCATCATCCAAGCCATCATCCTCGAACAGATCCTCGTCTTCCACCAACACCAGTGGCCCTCTTTTGCTCTCGTCCTGCCGCCCACCAGCTTCTAGAAAAGCTCCCAAGTGAAATTGACTGCTCTTGTACCCAAATTTATCCCTCCTCATCTGAGTTCCCAAGAACGCCTTCTGCCTTTCCTTCGCATCCTGCACGCCGTCCGCCTTTCTTTTCACCGCCGCAGCCGCCCGCTCCCCCGCCGCAGCCGCCCGCTTCTTTTCCTGCTCTTTGATGCGCTGTGCCCGCTCCTCCAACTCAGTGGCGCGCTGGAGTTGTTTCTGCTGTTTATCGGTGAGGGAAGGTCGGCCACGAGCTTTGAAGGAGGCTTTGGCTTGGGCTATGGTTTGCGCTGGTGGCATGGTCGTGTCGGTAATCAAGGAGGCGGAGGAGGACGAGAATGCGCATTGCGACTGTATTGATCGGAGAGAGTATTGATTGTTTTGTTTACGAAGATGTCATGTGGAAAGATTCACCTCGATTTGGGTGCCGGGATCCGGGCCGATCACATGCAACGCCTAGTCCTCTCCTATCCCATTGCAACAATTCTCTCTTCGAGAATCCACGCACATATACATCAATGTCCACCCGCAGCACACCTCGAGCAGTTGAGCCAGACTCTCTCTGCGATGTCCTCTCCCAGTGACTCCGACCCGCTCGACCCAAGAACAGTTCTCAACACCTGTCGCAACTTCACATACCACGCATTCTATGAGTCCCTACCACGTCTCTCGGCTTCCGTCTCCGAACTGCCTGCAAAGACTGCTCGAGCATACGTTGAACGAGACCGGAGATTCGATGCAAGACAAGGCCCTATTGGCGATCCATACAAAGGATGGATCGATCCTGGATTGGCAGACGCTATCGCCGAGAGAGAGGCGAGTAATGAGGAGCATTTACAGAGAAGGAAACGGGAGAGAGAACGCGAGGAGAGTGGAGGTGAAAGGTTGAAGGATGAAAAGGACTGAGCCACAGTACCTGGTAGAGTGCCAGGATGCACTTGACAAGAAGGTCTGCCGAAGTATCCATTGAATATACAGGCTATGAGCATGATCCGGATGACATACACTTTTCAAGCAGCCGTCCCACTGAGTAATGAGTATGTCGTAGGCAGCTGCTCCGCCGGGTGACCTGTGCGTATGCGAGGCTGACCTCACGAACTTACCTGCACGCATAGCAAGGCGGTCCGGCACCATGACTTGTGCGCTTCTGAAAGTGTACAGTGAAGGCATATGCCATAGCGCAAGTGCTTGCTAGATCATGCTGCTAGCCTCTTCTCCTTGCCGCCTAGGGTAGCACGAGGAGCGCTCGACTACAGCTTCGCGTCTCCATTCCCGCCGATAAGCCGCAGTCTTCAACCCAGCCATAGCAAACACTGTATACTTGCCTTCGGCCCAAAAAAAAGTCTCATACGCGAAGTGCAATCTCGCTGCTCAGCCTCGCAGGTCAAGAAATCATGGATGTATATTGCAAACTGTCATTCAGCACAGCTATCCACTTCTGCTGCACTGTATGTTACAAGGCTACCTGCTACTTCACAGCCTGGTCTCAACGCCCCTGTTGCTGTACATCATCCCCAGATCACCATTCCTCTATCTGTATTCAGGCCTGACGAAATCTGCCATGGTCTTTGGCTCCTCGTAGACGTGCTCGTCGTGGCCGTGGCCGTGATCATTTCCATGGCCATCATCTTGCGGACCAACATACTCCATCTTGTACACACTGCCGCACTCTGGGCAGCGCGCGACTGGGCGGTCGCGGGAGGCCACGAGCCAGATGACAACGTGCGAGTCGACAGGGTAACCGGTACAGCCAATTTGTTGTTCATCGCCGAAGGACTTGACAGTGATGGGATCTTCGAGCGTTCCTTTTTGGTGATCAGGGTTGCGCCATAGTGCCGGCCGAGGTGGTGTGTCACTTACCCTTGCGCGAAGCATCCAATGGCTTCATGTCAAAGATATCCACTCCCTGCATCTTTCCAAGAATTTCGAGACGCTCAAGACCGGTCGCCTGCTCAAGATCGGTGGGCATGGTACCGGGCTTAGCACCTGGTGGCAGGAGGTCGTGCTCACTCTTAATGTCTGCGTGGTCATATCAGCCGGAGCTCTCCTCCGCAATCCTCGTATCCGCCTCCTTTTGTCCTATTCGCGCACTCACCGTCGAGAGGTTTGAGAAGTTTTGAAGACTCGCCGGGCTTTGGGTCGCCATCGGAAGCTATGTGTTGTGTCAGTCGTGCTGCTTCTCTTTTCGCGGCGCTTTTCGAGATGCCACTGGAATCGTACTTCGGCGTGCGGAGAGGGCGAAAGATCGGGTGACGGTCGGACGGAGGATGGCACGCTTGGCGAGCGCCGGGGCGGCGCGGCGAAGGAACATGATGACGGTAGAGGTGTGGTGCGTGCGATTGGGGTGGTAGGAGCAGTGCTGTGGTAGCTTGACGTCGAAGTTCGCGATTGACGAGGGCCGGAAAGTTCCGGCTTTGTCCGCTGCCAAGCCTTTGACTTGGGAGAGACGTGAGACGTCTCGTGTCTATAGGAATACTCACTCTCTCGGATCCTTCGACGGCCTGCATGTCAATGAAGTGTAAAGGCTGCTGGAGCCCGCTCGCGTGTGGTGGAAGATCTTACAGATGCAAAGCAGTGATTACGACAGAATGCCATGTAGCTGATACATCCGCATTTGCCACGTCTGGACGCCTCCCGATGCAGAGAATGGTGGACTTCCTGCAGTGTTTGAGGGATGTGTCCTGAGAGCATCGCTGCCGGATCGCTGGCGATGCCCGACATCCAATCTTGAAAGACGTCCTATCTGCATCCTTACACCTCCGGATGGCTCTTGAAGATCGTGTATTCACGCAGCCACTGCGGGCGACATAGTCCCGCCATATTCAACGGTGTCCATTCACAATTCTGTATCTCAGCACGTCATATCGGTGCTCGATTCGCGGATCCTGAGGTCGAAAGCCGGCTCACCGCATTGTCTTTGTTTGACTGCGTCTCTGCATTGCTTGTCCAAGTCGGGTCCCGGAAGGTTGCAGCGTCACAAAGTCTTCCTCCATGCAGAGTCGGGAAAGGCCTCTGGACTGCTTCTCGAAGAACCGCGCCCATCGTCCAGCCAGATTCTCTGCCTTTCAACACTTGAACAGCTCCCGGCCTTGAGCGTCACCGCCGTGGGGCGAATTGAATGGGCATATCCTTACGACGGTACTTCGACCAACGACAAGAATTATGTCCCCAGGAATTCTGGACCATGCCTTGGTACTCAGGTGAAACCTCTCTGACCGGTAATGCGAAGATCCAGGCATACGCAGGATTGTGGCAATGGACCTTTGAGGTCAAAATGGCATTAGGGGCTTGACACGAACTGGTTTGGGAGCCCTCATCTGAAGCCCTCATTGGGGAGGTCCTCGCGCCGGTGCTTCTTCGCAGGAACCATGTCGTCCTGCAACACTGGCAGTCGACAGCCGCCAGCGTTTCTCTAGCCAGCTTCTCGACCCCTAGATGGCTGTGGAATCCGTGCTGCTGTCCTTCGACGGCCAGAAGTTCTGGGCGTTGCTGCGGGACGAGACGCGCTGCAGCCAATGGTCGTTCGCCATTTGACTCTCCTGCACTGCTGTGGCCTCTCAGTCGCTGGCTCCAACGACCAAGCAATTCAGCTCCGCCGGCAATACATGCTACTCTCCCGCGCATCGTGAGACTGCATGGTATGCTCCGGCTTGCTCGAGCCACCAGGTTCTTGAGTTCTATCAAGGCTCCAAGTTCGCACCGCAGGGCTCGATTCCGTTCATGGGCTCCCCTTGCGTTCTGGCATGAAGTCTTGGGATACCTCTATCGAGACATTCATACCTCCCGGGCTGTTGCGAAGCGCCCCACGACCTTCTACCGACCTGATCTCTGTGGTTCTTGCCGGTCCGAACCAGTGAAGGCCTTCAAAGGACGGGTTCGTGGATTTGCCGGCAGAGCAATGACTTGTTGTTTCCGAGCGCTTGGCCTTTGGTGGCGTTCGAAATCAAAGTCGTTGTAGCGGACTTGTGCGTGTGCCCACCGTTTGGCTGCTGTCGCTGACGGACGCCAAGCTGCACGGCATGCATCGACCAAGCTGTATTCGGGCTGGTAATATGCCGTCATTCGCTTTATGGAGACCTGCGACCGGAATAGAACTCCTACAACGACTCCAAGAGCTCCTAGCCGAGTCTTGTTCGTGCTACAACGCAGACCATCTTCTTCAATACCTCTTGACCCACGGCATTGCGTGGGTGCTGATCGGCAGATGCTGCGCATTTGTCCGCCCACCATCACTGCTGTTCTAGAGCATGTTGCGTTTGCCAGGTATGACAGACGTTTGAACCTGAAGAGTACAAATTATCGACATCAGTGCTGGCACATACGGGATCGCATCACCCATCAGACGATACTGAGAGGTGTTAGACTCGCACTGGATTCAAAGGCGCTTTCCAGAGACCAAATGCTGCCGCCGGCACACAGCTTCCTGATTCGCCATTGAAATGCATGGTCTTTGTTGACTTGCTCGAGCTCCCGCATTCCTGCCATGGCTTTTCGAGCTCATCGGTCTTTCGAATTCCCCCAGGTCAGAGCAGAAGTTTCATCTCCTGAGCGGCTTCAAGGTCTCTGCCTCAACTCATGATACGGTTGTTCTTTGATTCTCTCGGGTTGTTCTGGCCGGCCCTGGGGCAGTCCTTGAAATGAAGCATTGGAGTGCTTCTAGCTCGAATGCTTTCACGCCAGACCAGGAAGGCAATCTCTGCGCATGGTGAACGCAATTGTGATGAGTCCAGGCAATCGACTAGATGGAGCCTCGCAGGCTGTCGTTTACCTGCCAGCCGGGGAGGCGCCTCTGAATCGCTGCCTCCACGGCCTGATGTCGAGTTGCGTAAAGCGAGACGGTCAAGATACCTCCTGTGTCCACGTACAGCGCCGATAGACTCTGATTGCTCGTATTCCGGATCCTTCGACCGGTTTGCGAGCTGCTGGCTTGATCTGCGATGCTTCTCGCCGGGGAGCGTAAGCTTGCCCACTGACGCAAGCATCCCTGGTGTTGGTTCTTGTCTTGTAGACTGGAGTATCGGCTCGCGGACTGGAGTATCGGCTCCGTGCTGATTGGAAGTCACTATGCGTGCCTGCTTGCCATGTGTTCCATGCTATTTCTGCTTGTAAGTCTTCGGGAGCGAGGACTGCTGGTCGCTCCTGCCCTTGTTGAACTCGGCCCTCCTCTATGCCGGCGAACCAGTGGCAGCTATCGTCCAGGTGTCGTTGATTGCGTACTGCGATTTCAAAACATCCCGTTCTTGAGGGTTGCTCTCGGAGTAGACAGTGAAGATCAGACCGGTCGCAGAGCTACGTCTGGGCCCAGAAGTATGGGCGATGTGCGTGCACGGGAGACGAGCCACCACCCCACCATACGGAAACGCCTCAATCGGCGGAACATCGCAAGCATTGAAGGTCGTTGCTGGCGTTGCTGTTCAGCACCGTGCATAGTGCACACTGCCAGCTCGTCGACGCTTCTCTCAGTGATTTGGCGACGAAGGCAGTCGAGGGGAGGAAACTGCAGTGAGATCACAAGTCTTGCAAGTTCGAGCTGAAGTGCGCCGCTGAGTGGAAGCTGGAGTCCGCTGGACGGGCTTCACAACCGCGGCGCTCAACACGAAGGCGGTACACGCGCTGCAGAATTCGAGCATGTTGCGCGTGTTGGTTCAGACATGCAGCATTGTGTTTGCGAGCATTCACCTCATCTCGATAAGTGTTTGCGTTGATGGCATGATTTCTTGAACTGCAGCAAGCACGATCGACTTCCAAGGCTAGCGCGTGTAGACACTCAAATCAGCAACGCGTCCGCCCCTAGCTGAATGGGGACAACTCCAAGGAGATGTGCAAAAAGAGATTGCCATTCACATAACATCGCAACAACGCCCACAAATTCAATGCCGTTCGGCAAGGCCCTTCGCAAGGCCCTCGAACGATAAAAGAACGAACTCGAACGTTACTCATTGAATGGATCGTTCGAGCAGCTGGCCTCGCCCAGCTCACCCACGCCTGTTCGGACTCAGAAGAAAGACAAAAAAAATTGGTATCTGACTGAGATATGACCTGCATTGTACTCAGGTTTTCCTGCGAACAGGTGTTCTGTAGTTTATTCAAACCCCCAAGGTCCCCACTTGCAAAGCTGTTTGTCTGAGTGCGTCCCATAGAACAGGCATTGCGCTAAGAGACATGTTAGCGAACAGAGTTCGAACTCGAATTGGGGATGTTGTGCAGTGACGAAACGCAGCAACTATCTAGGCGGCGCGGCAGCAACAGCTGCAACGGAGGTCACTTTGATTAGACCAACCCAACCGTAGGAGGGTGCCCGAAGGCGAAGATTGGCGAATTACTCACACACATATATGTGAAACGCCAGGATCCTCAACTTTGCCCTCACCCGCGAGATCTTTTTCCACAGGCCACATGTTGTCACCATTGGACTGGCAAGTTTTGAAGGGGACACGTCTGAGAGAGCTCATCAACTCTGGAGTTGTTACGCGTTGTGGTTGTTGAGTTATCTCGGTCAAGCCGGTTTGGTGTGCTCATGGGCAAGCGAACTTGCGGCACCGCTGTAGGTGTACTGAGGCAGCAACGGTGAACTTGCGACGAGGAGCTCGACATGCAGCGTATCACCCTCCTTGACCAGCGGTCCTCACAACGACGAACGATATCGGCGACAGTGTTGCAACTGAATACATGTCGAACGATGAACGAGTCTCTTCTTCATCGTTCGCATACACCCTGTGCCCCCCTCGTACGGCAAGCACTCGCAGCGATGCGAGCATTGGAGGATCACATCGACGCCGGTCGCAAAGGTAATCAAGGCCGACGTTGTCCACTGATTACCCATATGACAAGCACGGGCAATAGTCCGACACACCCTTATCGCGACGAGATCTCGACGCATCACGACCCTCCATACCAACCGGCTCGACAGTACCCTCCGCAAACGAGCGCGGATGAACGACAACGTAAGCCTCGACATGACTCCAAGCCCAGGAGCAAAACACGCGGCGCCGCATTCGATGCAGCGATGGCTCGACGTGTAAAGCAAGCAGCTACTACGCCCATTCGCCGCAGAGAAGGCGCAATTTGCTGCTGCAGAGGCCGTCGGCACCACCAGAGCCCATTTCCCCCTGACTGGCCACCAGCAGGATCCTCTGCCTTCAGCAGCGGCGCGGGTCGGTGAGACAAAGACGCGAGACGACAAAAGGTACTGGCAGACCGCGTCAAACAAACCTTTGAACAGACTGATCAGCTCGTGGAAGCAAACTTGGGACGACGAGAGTGGCTACCTTTGCTTGCGAGCCCACAGAACGGATTCACATCTGCAGAGCACGACGCGCCTCTTCAACATTCGCGAGCTCTTTAGACCAGGAAGAGAGACAAGTCCATCCATCGAGCAAAAACCGCTGCGCTGCGTCCCGAACGGTCAGAACGCTTCGAACGAGAGGACGAAGTCTACGGGTACGCAAGAGCAGGAAAACGAGAAGGCACGGGTCTAGCACAATAGCAGGAGCAAGAGGTTGAATGTGCAGGGGCTGGGAAAAGGACAGTGCAGACTTGGAAGCGTGAGCCGCGATCGCAGGAAGGTTCGAACGATGGAAGCATATTGCTCGACGCCGCAACTTCACTAGTGACACCCTCTACAGCGCGAAGATCACAAGGTAACAGGATGCATGATGTCGTGCACGTAGTGACTGCATTGTCCTGTGCGTCCTGCTGCATTCTGAGTACCAGAAGAGGCAGACCTCGAGCCCGCGCATGCAATTCTGAGGAGGCTTTTTGGAGAACATTGCACCGACGACACCATGCAGCAGCTTCGGCCTTCAACGAGTACACTTCATTTCTGTGTCCAAGTCCCGAGGTCAACAGTGCAATACTGTGTTGCAACGCATGACAAGTGCAAATCAGGTGTCAAGGGGAAGACGAGTGGAATAGACGTCTGAGAGCCATGGGCAGACATGAGGATTGCTGTTTGGTACATCGAGAAAGAGTCAGTGAGGACAGGATGGATTGAGGATTTGGCGTATGCAGACATTAGAAGGACAACGAGCATCGCCGGCATGCCTCTATATCTCAATGCGTTCATAACTCGTCGCTAGAACGCGAATGTGGTGGGTTGTCTTCGTCGATCGATCAGCAAATATGGTCCTCTCTTGGTCCGCCGTGATAAGTGGACCGAGCAGGCACTTTGGTCGACAAGCAATCAACGCGTGTTGTCGCTGGACGTGTCGGACGAAGCTGGGAGTGACAAGATCAAGATCGTTCGCGAACGCTCCATCAGGACTGTGCAACGCGGGAAGAGTGACCATACCTGAGTAGTATCGCTGATTCATGCCTCACTGATTGAGCCCCTTAACGATAGAAGCAAGGCGCGAGACACAAGAGCGCGTCAAGAGTGTCTCGTCGAACTTCGACGGTGCCGCTGGATCTTCCATGCACTGCTTCTTTCAGACCCATCGTTTTCCAAGCGGGATGTATGCTCAGTTACTCGCAATGCTCTCGTTCTCCGAAGTTCACGTAGTCCGTGGATGTGGCCAGCACGTCTCCCGGGATGACGAGCAAACGACCGGCCGTTCACGTACCGGGCTTGGACAAGGCACGGAGGCAGCCGCGCCTTGGCCAGGTAACTGGTCTCTTCCAATCCCTCTCATAAGAACTCCGGCTGCCTTTCCAACCCTCTTTCTCTACATCCTTCTCGAACAACGCAGACTTCTCCACCGAGAACCGCATCAACCAACGCATCCACATCAACACCATTACATCAACACCATTACATCGAGATATTACAATGCCTCCGCGATTCCGCAACTTCGTTCCCCTCATCATCGTCTTCGGCCCGACGGCTGCGGATCGTGGGCATCGGCGGATTCGCGCACTGGAACGATTTTCGCGCAGGTGGCCCTGACTCCGCCACAAGCACCACGACCCCGACCGCCGCCGACTCCTCCAACAGTGCCCCAAGCATGCCAGGCCACCAACGTGTAAGTCGTACCGTCGACTTGCGCTTGTCACATCGAAGCGACTGACCATCTCCAGGAGACCAAATCCGAGGCGGACAAGAAGGCTGAGCTCGACGCAGAGAAGGCTCACAGCCAGGAGTATCTGCGGGGTAAGTACTTGTATCATGCCTGGGTGGATGGCGTAAGCATCGAGTGAACATCGTTACTGACTGACATGGGATGCAGTGCTCCTCCACCGCCCGGAGAATTAAGCTGGGAGGACCTTGGTGTTGAAGATCACCTAAATCGACTCGCTCAAAACGAAGTGTGGTTTCGCGGATCATTGCACGTTTCGCAACGTCGATCTCTGCTTTGCGTAAGATGGGCATGCGGATGAAGACAGCACTGCGTGACGAGGACTTTGCAGAATTATCAGATAGATGCGGTATGCAGAACTCACGCAAGAACACAAGCTTCCTCACACGATCGCTGTTCTCGCGCGTACATCTCATGTTGCTCCCCCGTCGGCGGCTGTTCCCCTCGAAGTATTCAATGCTTTTCGCATGCTAGACTGCGACCGAAGCAATCGATGTCCTTGCATGCCGTCAAAACCCACGTGAATCGTGGAGAACAGAACGAGCTTGAAAGAGACAGGAGCGAACATTGACGATAGCCACCGCTGAATATTCGCTCGACGTTTTCGAAGATGTTCACATGTTGCTTCGCAGACCAGCCAGCCAGGTGACGTCGGCTCGGATCCTGGCATCAATACGAGCTTGGACCCCTGACAATGGCCCAAGCTCGATCTCCAGGTTGACGTTGCCGTCCCATCTACGAACATTCAACGACTCAGCGATACAGTATACACAAATTCTGCCTCACTCACAATGCCTCGAAAAGACGATGCCGATCTGCTGGCTGAATTGGACTCCCTTGGTGCCGACGAGCAGGTAGCGCCAGCGCCGAGCACAAAGACCACCAAAAAGGCCAGCCCTCCCGCGGATACCGACGGCGACCTAGGCGAAGATGCTCTAGCAGAGATCGAGAAGCAGCTCGCAGCCAAGAAGGTGCCCTCCCGGCCAACTACTCCACGCGTGAGCTCCAGCGCAACGAGTAACACAACCGGCCGCAGCCCCAAGCGAGGCGTGGACTATACCCCAGCCAGCACATCCGTAGGAAGCAGCCAGAGGAACAGCAGCGAGGATCGAGTACGAGCTCAAGGCAAAGAGAGAGGAAGTACAGAAGGTAGCCGGAGTTTTCACCAAGCGCAGACCGCAGAGGTTGAGCCCGTCAAAGCCGCACCCGCGAGCAGTGGAGGAGGATGGTGGGGAAGCATGTACAGCGCCGCAACGGCAGCCGTCAAACAAGCCGAGAACATCGCGACGCAAATCACAGGGAATGAAGAAGCACAAAAGTGGGCGGATCAGGTGCGAGGCAATATGAAGAACCTTCAAAGCATTGGTATATCCAGACTCATCCAATATACACACACAGCCGACTGACATCGTTCAAGGCACTGATCTTCGCACCCGCGCCCTACCCACATTCACCTCCCTAATCTCGCACATCGCTCCTCCAATTTCCGCTCACGAGCGTCTCCAAATCCACACCACCCACGATATCCTCAACTACCCTTCCCTCGACCCTCTCATTTACAGCACCTTCTCCCGTGTAATGTCGCAGGTCGAAGGCGGAGACCTCCTTGTCCTGCAACGTGGCAGCGAATCTCGAAGTCGCACCGATGCCGACACTTCCGGCTATCGCGGCGCCGGAGTGCTAGGCGGAACAGGTTCGGGCTGGACAGACGGACCATGGTATCGTGAATCCGCTGCTGCTCGATCGCTGGGTGTCGTGCAAGGGCTGAAAGAGGGCACCCGCCTCGTCCGCGTCTCCGCAGAATCCTACGCGAAAGAGTTCTTCGACGCAAGGGGTGGTGTCGAAGAGGCAGCCAAACGAGCCACAGAGGAACTCTCCGAGTCCAACCCCGTGCGATCTTCAGACATCTTCCTCGCCATTCAAGCAGTAGGATACAAATCTGACGCGGGCTGGTTCGCCGGCGACGCACACGCTGAGGACCAGAAAGAAGAGGAGGAAGGCGAAGACCTGATCGTCTTCGCGATTTACCTCTACGATCCGCTGCACTCTCTGACGTTCAAGACGCTAACGCAACCTTTCCCGGCCATATGGGCGAGTTGGCTGGATGCTTCTTCCACTTCCACTGGCCAGGACGACGAATCGAGCATGAATGTCGCCGGTCTGCCGGAGAGCATCCGTGAGCTCATCGCAGCGGGAGGGGTAGATCCTAGGGACTGGGCGGTGGAGTGGCTGGAGGAGACACTGACTCTCGGCGTTGGCGTCGTTGCTCAGAAATATGTTGCGAAGCGCATGGGAGTCGGCGAGGGTTCTTTAGGCAGAGGGAAGCGAAATGTGGAGGAGGAGGACTTGGGCGGTGAGGCAGCCAGGGCGGTTTGAAGCAAATTTATGATTCAAGTATCAGGTGGGCCGATCGAACCGACAGTATTGATCCCGTTCGTGTTGGGTCGCTGCAGTCACTCGGAGACCTTCGAAGACATCTGTTCACTTTACGAGACTTGCGGCGCTGTGAGTCTTTCTCAAAGGTTCGAGTGCTGAGAGCGACAGTGTTTGCCATCCTACAGGTGAGACAATCTCAAGGTGAGACTTTCCCTTTCCGTCAGACATTCACTTCGCGCCTCGTCGAAGCGAAGCTAAATATTCGCATTCGCTCTTCGACATTCTACTCACCAGCTCTTCCTCCATACAACACAAACAAACATCCAAGTTTTGACTCTGGCAGTCGACTCTCCATTCCATCAAATCCGACAAAGCAAAGCCATCGATCTATCAACTAGCCGCATCAATGTCGACGCAATGGACCTTGAAAACCTACACCTGCCTCCACTACACTCTCGTCCCGGACAACATCCTAATGCTCGCCCGCTACAACCCTTCCCTCTCCCTCTTCCCCGCTCGCTCCATTCCCACCCATCGCCCAAGCCGCAACATCTGTCCCGCTTGTCAGAGTACCCTCTCCTCCTCCTCCACCACCAACAACGGCACAAATCACTACAACCATGCAAACAGCCCTACGATCCGCCAACTCGAGACGGAAATCCGCGACTTCTTCGTGCATGTTCTCGAACGATACCTCCACGCCGGAAACATCTACTTTGAAATCTTCCCGCTCGTGAGAGCGCGATTCGCGAGTGAGGAAACTCCGAGGGAGGATGTGCAGGCCGCGATTCGACACTTTGAAGTCGAGCGTCAAAACTGGACTTCCGACCCGTTTTTCGAATCCTGGAAAGCGGGTTTCGATGTCCTGCAAGCTATTCCACCCGTCAACTCCGATCTCGCCCTCTGGGGTGAAGCGGTCGGGGTCGCGCAGCTGGTGTGGGGGGTCAATGAATTTCTTGGGGAGGTTTCGGGGATATTGCAGAGGGTGCGGATGGTGGAGGAGGGGGTGAGGTTTATGGAGGGGAGAGAGAGGTTGCAGTTGAGGTTGTTGGGGGCGGAGAGGGGGGTTCGGGAGAGGAAATTGGGGGTTGGGGAGAGAAGGCGGGAGCGGCTTTGGAGGGAGAGGACGGGGTTGTGGAGGGGGGCGGTGCAGAATGTTGGGGAGCAGAGGTGGAGGGGGAGGGTGTTGGGGGCGGAGAGGTTGGGTGGGAAGGAGGAGGGTGGGGTTGTGGTGGTGGTGGAGGGTCAGAAGGGGGAATGAGGCGGGCTGCTATTGAGGCTCTTTGCGAAACTGCTGATGGTGGAGGATATGGAGTGTCAAATCTTCGCGAGGCATGCAAAATGGAAGAAGACTTTCGTGTACGACTCGATGCGTCAGACTGCTGTGGTCATCATCATCACACTCAACTGGTCTGCTGCAGCCAGGGACGCTGATTGTTCTCGACAACTCTATTCGTACGCTTGCTTGACAGGTATCAACGATTGCTCGAACGGAATTTGGGCTCGGTCGTACCAGTAACCTCGTCAAGGCCTTTCGCCGGGCTGTAATCCTGTTCACAAACGATCCCAGACTCGACATTCGACAGGCATCTGATTTCATGGTCGCCCGCTCGAACCGTCTTTTCTACTGCTGTAGCCCAGAAAGCCACCGTCTCCGCTGCCATGCCATATCTAAGACTGACGAAGTACAATAGTGTAAGGGCAGGAGAGGCGATTGAGAGTGGGCAGGATACATGGTAGCATTGAAGGAGATGGACGGAAACGGAGATGGTATTGGTACGTTGGCGTGGTAATGTAGCAACACTGCAAACATTTTGCGCATCTCCTCGCGAATGTCTCTGAGGATCCCTCTGGGGTCCGCGGATGTCTCTCCGGTCTAAAGCATGGTGGTGTCTCTGGCTGGCCGTTCATTCGCTGGGTATGAGATGTCGAGTAGGAGATTATCAACGGGTTCCATCCACGTGGATCGAATGCTTGGGTATACAGCAAGTCAGAGCATGTCAATTCCAACGGCGGACCATCTTGACGTTTTCTTTTTGCTTGTGTATTGGAACGGGCCGACCGTTTATACATTCCAATGAACGGGAGGGGAAGTCCAAGGGTCAACAACATCGCTATGGTGCGCTGCCATTTGCTCTCACTGATGTCTGTTGGAGCATACCGTGGACCACTGGGTATGTACACATCAAGAGGAGGTATGAGTGCATGAGAGAATACATTCATTCATTCATTCACTCATCGACCTCGGCCGTGGTTGTTAGCCGTTGCTCTTTTTAGAACTAGCTCTAGTGCGCCGGCGGAAGGACCCGTGTATTTACTCACCATCCCGGTAAAACGCGCGATGGATGTGGGGTCGTGCATGCATATGCTGCCGACACTTCGACTTCGACTTCGACTTCGACTTCTTCACTTTCTCCCACATCGACCGCGCCGTCGCCAGCTACCCTCGAGGAACGTCCTCTTTGCGACTTCTGATGAAAGTCGCATTCGCCGCGCACTGGATCTGCCCGGATACATCATCGCGATTTACCTCTTCCAAGCACCACCCGGATCGACCGCCTTCATGCACGCCGCAACGACCTTCCCAACCACCTAATACAGGTCTCCATGGCCGACATAATACTCGAAGCTCCTCCGCCGGAGAGCAGTCGTATGATGATCCAAGACGACAATCCGGAAGCGCCCCTCGCACGATCTTGCTCACTCTCAAGCAGCCCAGCAGGTGCATCACCGATCGGCTCCAAATTGAAGAACCGGCTACAGCTCCGCAATGCACGCTTTCGCGGACCCGAAATACCACCACGAAAAGTCACTCCGCGATCAGCATCAGTCTCGACTTCCTGGACCAACTCTCCCGCCATGCAGTCTTCGATGCTGAACCTGTCCGACGCCGAGAACACACCACCGGACGGCAAGTACTCAAACGGCAGGAAGGCTCCGATGGAAGGGATGCGCGATTCGAGCGTTATATTACAAGAAATGGGGACTTCCGCTACTGTGCGACAAGCCAAGAGCATGAAAGGATCGCGCGTGATGTCAGGTCGTCTCTTTAGCCCGGAAGCAGCAAACACAGCGCAAGACGGAAACGACAACATCTCACCAGTACAAGGAGCCTCTGTCTCAAAACGAATACGATCAGCACGTAGTCGGGTAAAGATGGGAAGGCCTCGACGCTCGGTCAGCGGAGAAACACAGCAATACGTTGAACACCTCGAGGCCGAGCTTTCAGCTGCGCAAGCTCAGATCTCGGCACTGGCCTCGCCTACATCATCACGGGACCAGTCAGCGAGAATGCGACATCTCAACGCCGAAACGAAGCAGTTGCAGGAAGAGATTGCGGACTGGGAGACGAAGTATGAGGAGCGCATACGGGACGAGGTCGACCGACACTTTCAACTCGAGGCGAGTTTGCGATCACGTCTACGGACCATGGAGCTGGACGCCGAAGAGACAACGTTCAAGATGCTGGAGCTGGCATCGCGATTGGATAATGCGACGGAGACATTGAACGCTGCGGAGACGGCCAACGTCAACCTGGAGAAGCGGATTGAGATCATGTCCGAAATGCTTGCTGCATCGCCGACCAAACTCGACTTCCACACCGAAGAGCGTCCTCGCCATGGCCGGCAACGATCTATGCTACCTCGATTCCCGACTGCAGGAGCTCTCATGTCGCCTGAAAGAGCGGCGTGCACACTGCCCTCCTCGCCAAATCAAGCGAGAATGAGCATGCCCATATTGCCGAAAGCATACTCGCCCGATGCATGCTCATCCGACGATGGTCATCCAGCATCGGAAGCGTCGATGGTCTTGTCTACCTACAATGGGTTCAATCCACCGCCACTTTCCAGGACCAACACGAAGAGGAGGATGCGGCGATTTGGTGCTGGTAGCCTTGGCCCGAAGCCACTCATCCTGCCGTCAACCTCTCATCAGAGTCATCACGACTCTGTTCTCGGATCTGCCGCGGGACTGGACAAGCATGAAGTGACAAGTCGTCTCCCATTCTCCATGGACTACTCGATGCATGAACAAGACCGTCAAAGCTGGCGGAAATCATCCGTCCATTCCTACGCTGGATCGTTCCCATCTTCGCTACCAGGGTCGCCTAGACCGACAGTGCTACATGAGCCGATCTTCCCAGATGAACACAACGAAGATGTCATCGAGCATGACCTCAACGGTCCCGAATCTCCACTCGACGAGGACCACGAAGCTATGCTAGACGACTTTTTCGAAAGTTCGCCTCTATTGGAGATCTCAGGCATCATCACTCCGAAATTCCGTGATGGTGTCTTCGTTCCTGAACGCGGAGCCAGCACCGGTCGCAACCTCATGGACGAGCTGGCAGCGGTGCAGACATCAGACCCAGCGTCCAGCACAGAAGCATACGCCTCACAGAGCTCAGACTCAACGCCAAGCCCTCGCCTGCACCCATCTCCGTTCCACTCCATCTCCGAAGCTTTTACCTATCCTCCCGGCCATACTCCGCCACCAGGCTCCATCCGTAGTCCGCATACGATACCCACAGTCTCGACCGCCAATCCGCGCCCCCCCCCGCCGCATCTCCAGTCGTTCTTCCGGCCTCCGTGGCGCCCGCCCAAACTCTGTAACCTCCCTTTCCACCCTCGACAGCCTGACCTTGTCGGTCAGCAACATCTTCCGCGACCCCGTCGCCGCAGCAAAACACCTCGTCGAGACCGCGCAGAAGCGAGCTGGAATCCCTTCGCCATTGTTCAACATACAATGGTGGCTCGTCGGAATCCTCCTCGGTCCGATGGCGAAGCGACGTTTCCTCAAGGAGGCGAACGGGCAAGTCTGCTGTGCTGAGGAGGCGGCTAGGAGATCGCTTCTTTCATCATCGCCGGGCTCATCTCCACCAAACGAGGATGGAGCGTCCGGCCCCGCGATGGACTATGGCACTCTGTACCAGACTCCGCCGCCTTCGTCTGCGACTTCGACTCGCACGCACAAGAGAAGAAGTTCACGGGATGCTGCGCCGACTAAGCGCTGTCCGCATCATCCGAATCATGGCTCGCAGGGAGCGACGAAGAGGAGTAAACACAGTCCGTGGCTGTGGTTGAAATTCAGCTTGACACTGGCGATCGCGGTGGGCGTGGCGTTCAAAGACGGGCCGGGGAGTTTGCTAAGGATGAAAGTCGGGAAGGGTAGTGCTGGCGGCAAAGTCACGGGGGTGAAGGATGTGAGACGAAGTGGTGGAGATGGCGAGGGGGAGAGTTCCGCGATGGGAAAGGCGAATTGGAGGGGTGCGAGTCGGGATTCGAGTGGGGAGGGAGGTTGTCGGAGAAGGGGGGTCGGTGAGATTGATGGTGTGGACGTGATGGAGTCGAGTCCGCGGAGAGGAGATGGAGGGTCGAGAGAGGTGGAGGGGGTGGGCGATGAGTTTCCGGGATGAGATTACGACAGAGGAACGCCAGGGTGAGATTTTTCACTTGGGTTGGGAGGGGAGGGTAGGGTAGACTTGATGTGCGGGAGAGTGCGAATTGGGGGATACTGGAGCGAGACGACGATGGCCTAGCATGGCATACCTTTTTCTTTTTCTTTTTCTTTTTTTGTTGGGTGAGCGGGGAACAGCAGTGGTGGGTTGGGCGGTGGATGGTTGTACATGAATTTTTGGTGGGCGCAGGAGAGCGAGTTGCGACCGAGTGAACAGAAGAGATACCCCGAGCATGCTATGCATACATGCTAGATTGGATACGGATGGGATGCTGGGCTGGCACCTTTTTTTACAGCAGGAGTAGTTTATTTATCAGTTAATCGATAATCGATAATTCAGCAGCGAATGTCACCACAGCCAGAGTTTGAGAGTGAACGGGACCTTTGACGATTGAACATCAACGTTTCGCAGGAGGACGGTGAGGCGTGTATATCCGTCCCAATCTCAGCGCAAACGGATATGGGACATGGGAGAATGTTCATGTTTGGAACTTTTGAGAAGATTCCGTTTTTCTGGACAATGAATTACTCTCGATTCTTTGCCATCTACAAATTTCTAAAGGCAAATTCAGCTCGCGCTCATGGGTCCTCTCTCTGCGTCTTGCAACGACGCGCAACGCGATGTCTGCTGTCCCTCGCGTGGTTGTGCTCCGCAAGAAAATAACAATACTCGACAGAAAAAGAAACAAAACGCCGCGCATGCGATCCCACTCCGCTTCTTTCGCCAATGTTCATCTCCCACTCATCTCCTATTGAACGGCCTGCTCCTGCCTCAACCCACTCGGCCCAGCGCCCTTCTTGCCTCTTCGTCCCAGCAGTGTAGCATTGTCTAAACTCAGTTCGAATGCACCGGCTTTGTTCTTCACCTGCCTCTTCGCCGCTGCCGCGACTTCCGGCGAGTGCTGTCCGTAACCCTTCGCCGCGGGCGCTGCGCGTGGAGCGTTCTGCTGTCTCGCCTGCGCTGCTGCGGACAACGTCGTATTGCGCATCTGCTTCTCCATGCCACCCACATCGGGAGCGGCACCCGATTTGGGCACCTTCGCGGGCGGAGCCTGAGTGTTCGAGTCGTAAGGTTGAGAGAATCCGCTCTCATCCTCAAAGTCATCGTTGTAGTCTTCATCCAGAGCGTTGAGGGAGTTCATCGGGTTGCCACCACGGTAACCTTGCTTGAAGTTCTTGCGGCGTTTCCCTTCTTCCTCTTGACGGTGGACGGAGTAG
Source organism: Zymoseptoria passerinii SP63 (assembly GCA_000223825.2). Lineage (NCBI taxonomy): Eukaryota > Fungi > Ascomycota > Dothideomycetes > Mycosphaerellales > Mycosphaerellaceae > Zymoseptoria > Zymoseptoria passerinii. Next base: position 9,776 of record AFIY01000087.1, on the reverse strand, counting down.
CCAACGTCAAAAACTTCGCGGAGGTTGACCGCGCCGGGGGAGCGGAAGTCCATGCGGCGGTTGTCTTCGAGGTAAGCGAAGTCGGGTTTCAGCGCATCTTGACCGTTGTCGCCGGCGGACATTTGACCTTGGCGGACGTGGAGAGGTGTGGCGAGGGGCGGTGCGTCAAGGGCGGCAGTGGTCTCTTCGTTGGAGCCACGAATCCAGGGATGTGCGAGGAATTGGTTGATGTCGTAGCGCTTGTCTGGATCAACGGTGAGGAGGTGGGAGACGAGATCTTGCGCGGATTTGGAGATGTCATCCCACCATGGTGAGAGGAAGGTATATTGTCCGCGAGCGACTTTCTCGGTGAGAACTTGGATGGATTCGTCGTAAAAAGGTGGGAAACCGCAGAGGAGGGTATAGAGCACGCAGCCGAGTGCCCACATATCGACGCTCTTCGAGGCTCTTCGAGTAGCGTTCGTCCTTGACGATCTCAGGCGCGGTGTAGCCGACTGTACCACAAGGCGTCATGGTCTGGCTGTCCCAGATGACCTTGGAGAGACCAAAGTCGGCAATCTTGATCACGCCAATTCCGCCTGCGCCGACTCCTCGAACGAATTCGCCCTCATCGGCCTTGTCCTCATCCTCAGGCCCCTTAGGCTTGGGATTTCTCGTTGGAATGAACGGTGTCGGATAGAAGAGTAAGTTCTCAGGTTTGATGTCGCTGTGGAATGTTAGTACTGTAGACCGATATCGTCGTATCAAGAAGACTCACCGGTGGACGACACCAGCCTCCTCGTGCAGATATTGCAATGCGTCGGCGACCTGCGTGATGACATGTCTCGAGAGGTCTTCGCTGAAGTAAGTCAAACGGACTATCTGGTGGAACAGCTCGCCACCTGGACATAATTCGAGGACGATGTAGTAGTATTGGCGGGATTCGGAAAAGTCGACGAGCTTGACAACGTTCGGGTGATCGAGTTGTCGCATAATCTGAACTTCTTTCAGGATGTTGGCACGCTTCAGTGAGATAGTGACGTCAGCATGAGTTCATTCTGTTTGTTTTTCCCGAAGAGGCGACGACGAGAAGCAAAGAAATGGTGAACAATAATGTGTGAGGTGAAGAAGAGAAAGTATTGCGCACCTCAACGCCCTTTGGCGCCTTCTTTTCGTAGTCCGGATGTAGCACGCCCTACAGGCACATGTGTTGGTCGATGTTCGATGATGATGAAGTCGCAGAAAGGTGCACGGAGTGAAGCATCTCAAAAGGGAGTGTATGGTGCAGGCAGGAAAGAAATGCTGCTCGCAGTCAGGCTTACCTGTGTCGAGTTCATCTCAAATTTCCGCACCACCTTGATCGCGACTTGGTCGTAGACGTGTTGTGTATCCTTGGCGCGGTAGACATTGCTGAAAGCGCCGTCGCCCATCTTCTCGACCAGCGTCCATCGCTCCAGACCCGGGTAGCGAGGAAGCTTTCCTTTGCTCTCGCGCTCCTCAGCCACTATCCGTTCCAGTACTGACGAATCGTAATCCTTCTGCTTTTGATCTCTCTTGTTTTGGCCATCGACGGCACCAGCGGCAGCGTGACCGGCTTTTGCGGCCTGGTGTCGGTTGTCGACGGGGTTGACGGAGTAGGCCTCTTGCATATGTGCACCTTGTGGAGGCTGGTGCTGATGCACATTCGGTTCGGTCATGCCGTAGTGCTGATGTGCCTGCTGTGCCTGCGGTTGTGCGTTGTTGAATCGTTGCTGTTGTGCGTGTACATTTGAGACGTGGGTGGTGGCCTGGTCGGCAGGAGTCCGACCGTCACGAGCCTGCTTGCCATGACGGATGAAGTTCTTGAGGTTCTGTATCGTCGACATTGTGGCGGTTTTCGGTGAAAGTTGGGTGGGTGGTGGGGAGCGGAATGCGGCAGCGATTGTCCGCAGTGTGGTGTATGAGGAGGTCGGCGGTGGTATGGAGAGGATGTGTCGGAGAGGAATGGAGGAAGAAGGAGGTGGGTGGTATGTGGTTGGAGGGAGACGTTGTCGTCGGTGGTGATGGGATGATGTCTTGCAGTGAAGTGACGATGTTCGCGTGGTGCGCCGAAGAAGCCGTGCGCGGTGACGTCGCCAGACAGCCCACCCACTAAGGTAAGGACATCATCTCCCAAACCTTGAAGCGAGAAGCTGATTTCGTCTTTGTTTGGGGGCGAGAATGCAGAGAGGGATGATATCAGCCACTCCCTCACCCGAGAAGTCAATTCCGTCCCATCCGTGGCATCCATGAGTACCGCACATCGTCTTGCACACAGCACACATCAAGGCATTGCTTTCACACGATATCAAAGACAAGCCGCGTCCATTCGTTCCTGGCTCAGTATCACTATAGACTGGCATACCTGGTCGATCTTCCCGGACGAATACGCCAGCTCTCGCTGCGAGGATCTCCGTGCAAATCAATTGCTTCCCATCGTATCGTCGAGACAACAGCAATGCCTCAATTAGGTCATTGATGCCCATGGGAACACGGTGTCTTCTTGCATACTTTCTTGAATCACCATGGATGTTGCAGCCAGATCGATCGCCTGGTCTTGAGACAGCACAATAGAGATGTTTGCAATGTTACCTGAACGTCAATACGAGGTTTCATGGTTCAGGGCATGCGTGCATGGAGGCATCGCGGTCTAGACTACGATCAATACTAGCGAGAGCCACCCGCGGAGCCTCAATCAAAGCATCCAACCCTCCTTCGATGCCCATCACACGTCGACACACCACCTCCAGCTTCCCGCATTCTCACTGCCGTCATCGTTGCCTTCCACCACCGGACATCAACTCCCTCCTTGCTCGATACTGTGAGCAACTCGTTGAATGTCAACAAGATATCAAGGTCCTCTACCGGTGCAAGGACTCAAGGAGGAAAGGAAGTGTTGCAGGTTTCATGGATAGCAATGACCGCCGTGTTCTTCATTCAGCGTTCTTCTGAGGTGCTTCCCCTCGTGCATGAGAGTGTATTCGCAAGCATCGCATCGTCAAGGCTGACGTAGGTGGTGGCTCGACAATAACACAGAACACGCCTATGACGCCTCAGGCACCATCCTCAAGCCACCTCATCGTAACTTGCCTCCTCCTTCCTCTCGAGCTTCTCTCCTTGCCGCCCATAGGCACGTTACCTCCTGATCTACGCTCGACTACACAACCAACCACATGGCGTACGAAAACATGTCATGATGAACGTGAGGTGCATGTAAACCAATATTGCACTGGCCCGAAAAAGTCGAGCTCTTCGGTTCAAGTGACGCAAGGTGATGTAAAGCGCGTGGTCGGACTGCCGCTGCCGAGATGCCAATGAAATCCTTCCGGCAGCGCTTGCCTTTGAGAGAGTCGCAATATATGTACTGACTTCATCTGATAATAACATCGTTGACGGGATTTATGCTTCGTCCTCCTTCGAGAACGATTCACTGCAACATACAGTCGAACTCGGCTCCACTGGCTCCACCGATGGGTCTAGCTTCAGGCCGAGATACAGACACCGACGGGACTTCCTGCAAATTTACCAGCACCGCAACCCTCGTCCCATTAACGATCGACTTCGGACTTGACCCAGCTCCAGTCGGTTGGCAAATACTTGTGTGGGTTCGGTCAAGGTGCTTCGGACCCATTGCCGACACGAAGCTCGGAGTTGACGTTCCTCTCGATCCTCCCGAATGCCATCAACACAAGGGTGCATCGGCCTCCGAGCGGACACAGGTAGCGATTAATGTGTGGAAATCCCACCTCAAATAGCCAGGCCGTCGCTGATGATTCCCGATGTTGAACTTGCTTCTATCCTCATGTACACTTCCCAACCGGCTGACCTACTCGCAAGCAGCAGGCCTCCTCAGACGCTCGGGGACAACAGTATGCTGGGCAACAAGAACTTAGGCTTTATGCTTTCGCATTGCATCCTCAAATCTTCCATGAGCTGGTAATTGCGAGACTGCCGAGCTCACGACTCGGCTTACCAGATCGGTTGCTAGCCAATGATTCACGACCTCACCCTGTGTCGCCGGCTTTCTCATTCAATCAACCCAGACTCGTCGAGTTCATCATACAAGTCGTCATCAATCGGCGGCTCGACCTGGTCGAACGGGAGTGCTGCACTACCATGGCCTCCAGATTCGTCAATGCCCGTGACCGTACCCGCCAAAGCCGCGCGCACAACACTGTCCAGTGCCGTCCTCGCTTTTGCATCCGGTTCGGGGTCGGGCTTCTGTCCGAGTTACGTTTGTCCGGGGATAGTATACATATCCTCTCGACAGTCGTGTCGGAGCTCATCTCGAGGCGTCCTTTAGCTCAATGAGTGGGGTGGAATCCATACAGTTCACGCAAAGGAGTGAAGAAGGCTTGCTATGCTATCTCCAGATCCCGGGTTCGTCTCACAAGGTCTCTCCACTCTTCGGCCACCATCTTGCTTTCGAAGGGCATGGTCGTATCCCAAACCTGCGATTGGCGAGGAAAGTATGCGTGCGTTATACAGTTGTGAGGTTTCTTTTTCGACCCCTACGCTCAAGATCATGCAGTTCTTTGCTGAGTCGATCTCGCCGGACGCACTGCCGGGGAAGATGGCTTGGTGAACTTCCGGGCCATGCTTGAGCGCGAATACGTGCGCGGCTTTGGTGCTTCCACCTGGCTGGACATGCTTCCAGGTGATCTTGCTCGTCATCATTCAGCTCGGGAGGTCCAGATAAGTGCGTCTTACTCTACTCCAGCGAACACATCATTTTGCAAACAAGTTCCACCTGGACCCACCGCATCGAATTCCGCCGTACATGAGTGTCGAGTTGCCTTCTCGTGTTGTTTGCTTTTTGAAACCGCGAATCCGCTCTTGATTGACAGAGTCGCCACGGCGTCAGACAGAAGCAGACACCTGTGCTGCGATAGCTCTTCAGTCTTCTCCATAGGCAAGGTCAATCTCGATCTTGGAATTCGAGCTTACACAGCGCTCGTCCGTGATCAGTGGGGGCTGGTGCGTCGTGTGAAGTGGAGCCTGGATATGTTTCCGCAAGCTGTCGAAGTGAGAGACAGCACCTCGATGTTGACTGTGTTAAGCTTGCTCTCCTTCAGCCAACACATCAATTCGCAGACGAATCCCATCCTGAACTCAAAACGAATTGATTAGGGCCGTCGGATATGAATGTCGAATTCGCTTCTCACATTACGTGCCTCATCGAAATCGCCCATCCGCTCTCGAATGGCAGAATCGCTCGAAAAATCTCGCGAGAAGCCGTCCATGTGATAATCTATGCGCTTTGTACAACAACGTCCCATTTCTTTTTACATCGCCACGGCCACTGCGCGACGCTCATCAACACCAACATATCGTCGCGTGAAATGAAAAGGACCCCAAATAAAACGCCAGGCTATGCAACAATGCGGATCAACACTTCCACAAAAAAAACACTCCATTCTCCAACTTACAAGCCCGAGCTCAGCACCCCGATCCCTCAACCTCATCACGCCACCTCCCCCCTCTCATGCTTAACAGGATGCAACAACGCACCCCTCACACACATCCTCCCCGTACCCCAAGCCCCCTCCTCCTGCTTCCTCCCTCCCTCCCCATTCTCACTCAACCCCAACCACCTCCTCCACAACGCACCCGAAAACCCCGAATTATAATAAAAACTCGCCCCTCCCAGATTATGTTCTCCCCACCCAAACGGACTCTCGTGCACTTCTTTCGGATGATTGAACACCTCCCCGGCGTACTCGCTCCTCCAATCCCGATCGAAATACACGGGATGCGGGACGAACACGGCTTTGAACCCGTGGTGGAGGGCGATGGACGCGGGGAACATTTCCGGGAACATGGTGTGTTTCATCGCAAAGGTTTCTTCGTGCATGGTTTGGAGGAGTTGGCGGGAGAGGCGGGCGACGGTGATGATGGCCGCGCGCCGGGGGGGAGGGGGGAGGGTGGTGAGGTAGCCCGTGGCGTCGTCGCGGAAGACCCAGTTGGTGGTCGAGGGGTCGAAGAGCGGGTTGAAGACGAGGAGGTCGGCGGGTTCGCCGACACCCCAGGTGTACTTGTCGTCGTGGTAGGAGGTGGGAGGGATGGAGGTGTTGGGTGTTGGGAGCATGCCGCCGTTTTCAAAAGTGTTGACGGGACCCCAGATGGGGACGGGACCTGATTGGACTTCGTTGTTGACGGGTTTGTCGGCGTTGATGGTTTCGTGTTCAACCATTTCGGTGAAGGTTTCGTAAGTGCCGTGGAGGGAGGGGATGTAGAAGCGTTTGCCGCGCTCCCAGAGGCCTTTGCGGGGTTGAGAGGCGCCCCATGAAGATACAGCGGAGTGGAATTCGTAGTAGTGGCCGGTGTAGCGGAGGTCCATTTCCCAGTTCCAGAAGTAGTCGTATTCGGGGTGTTTTTGAGCGAACCATTGCAGTGCGAAGTGGGCGGAGCGGTAGACGCCATGGATGGAGGAGCCGGCCATGTTGGCGAAATTGTTGTCGAAGGGATCGGGGTAGTAGGGGACGAGTTGAGCTTCCGACCAGAGCGTCGCCATTGAGCGGAATTCTCGAGGAACGTTGGCTTCGAGAGTGGCGTTGTAGGTGGCCTCGTCGGCCCAGATGGGAATGCTGTTGTTTTTGATGTGTACGAGAAAGTGCACATCGTACTCACCGCCTGTTTTCAGGGCGAGTTCGTTGACCATCGCGCGGAGAGAGAACATGTAGTGTTGATCGTACTCGAATCCTTCCCATGTTCGCAGGACGTACGCTTGTCGTGGTACTCGCTTCTTGCTCGACGTGCTGTCTTCCTTTGCGAACCGCGCCTTGTTCTTCTCGTAGCATCTCTTCTGCGCCGCACCCCAGTCGACATTTGTATAGTTGACATATGCATTCGTCTCAAACACCTTTTCACTCCCAGCATGCTCCGAATTCGTCCCTGGTCCAAATCCCTTCTGTGCGTTTTTATCGCCGTACCCATACGGTCCCAAACGTCCAAATCTATCAAAACACATGTCCTCCCGCATTCCGAGCGTTGTGTGCGACCCAAATAAAGGCTCGGGGAAATGCTGTGGAACTCCAGGATAAGCCAACACCTCCGGTAATTTCAACGTCTCCTCCTCGTCCAAATAACACGTCGCAACGGGATGGTGGTCCTTCAAATACTCCTCCGACGCATAATCCGGATATGGACTATACACCGTCGGCTCCATTGGCGGAGTGGTAGGTAGTTTCGTTTGTTTCTCCATCCTCTCCTTCGCATCTTGCATCGTCAACGGCTCCGTCAGATTCCACCCATTCTCCGGCACCCATTGACTGAATGGTACCAATGTCCTCACGCCGTTGTAATACCCATTCAACCGATGATAATGCATCCAGAAAAACGGCACGTCGTTGTTCTCCTCCTTCATCGGCCGCGCGTGTTTGTATCCTCCTATTAACAACCCAAGCACCACAATGAACCCAATTGCCAACGCGATCGCTTTCGTCAAGCTCAGCGATAGTCTGCCCGGTAATAATACCCACCCACACCTCCTTTTCCTCTCCTGCCACGGCAGCCTTCCTTCTCGAAATTCCCGCAACGCATCCAAGTTCAGGCTATCCACCGATATCGACGGTATTTGCTGGTACGAGAATTTACCCGGTAACCTCCACCGCCGAGGATTCCAGAGTTCCCGCCATCTTGACGGCGGACTGTGAGAAAGGGATGTTGCGGGTCGCATGTGTGTGGGACTGAGGTAGTCCTCCTCTCGGTCGGCGGCATCCGAGGAGCGAGAGCTCTCCGAATGCCACTCTTTGCCGTCCTCCAGTTTGGCGGAGGAGGAGGACGAAGGAGGTTGTAGGCCAGGGATGGGCGGAGCAGGACTGAGGCACCGAACGGGGGTTGAGGTGTGCGAGAGTTCGTGGACGAAAGGTGGGCGGGAGGTCATATGGGGTGGAGGAGGGAGGTTCGCGAAGCGAATGCCCTGCAGGTCGTCGCTTGGCTAAAGGAAGAAGTGGAGGGTGTGGAGTGAAGAAAGAGCGATTGGGAAGGATGAATAAGGTGTGCAGGGAGGGTGAGAGTCTGTGTATGGATAATGCAATGCGTTATCGGATCTGCTCTGTTCGCTACGTCCGGTGGTAACGCTTGGTTGGGACGCTGTCGAGTCGGGTAATAATGACCCGCTTGATGGTGGCGCGGTTCGGGAGCCCGCAAATCGTCGTGGCTAGGAGCTGTACAGTTGATACAATCTGCGATCTGGCAGGACAGCGTGCAAGGAGTTGTGGGAGAATCGCGGCTCAGGGAAGTCGTGATCTGGAGGCGTTGGGGGGTAAAAGTTTCTAGCCGGGGGTGGAATTGTGATGGGTGAAGAAATGAACAATGACGACGCCGGTGCCAAAGAATTGGCCGTGATCTTGGATGCTACGAGGAGTAACAAGAACGAATGAACGAATAACACTGAACAGAAGCTACACTCGTTCCCCCACGTGTCCATCTGACAGGAGCGGCCAGATGTATCGTTGAAAGAAGCAAATATCTAAAACGAGTCAACGCGCGTTGACGACGCCTCTTTTTCGCAATCGCCCGCCCGATCTCAATCAACCGAGCGAAGAAGGTTCAATGGTCCGGCAGCTAGAACCAGGATAGAGAAGACGCTTGCCGCCAGCGTGGCGCCGGTCTTTCTTCGTCAACAAACCTGGAACACTTGCTACACACATGACTTCGTCATCCTGTCGAAGCAGAAGAAGAACTGTGTCAACCAGGAGGAACAACAAGATAAGGGTATATGCTATCGTCCGACGGCTATGCACCTTCATCGGACATGCACATCTTCAATGCAATTCCCCACCCCGAGATCCACTCGTTTCGGCAGTATGCAGGCCGTGCATGAATCAATGATCAATGCATCCACGAGCCGGGGACGCCACGCATTTCGACTCCACTTCGACCTCACCTTGCGGAGTTGCCGTCTCTTCATAACGGAACATTGCATCTTCGCTGGGAAGAAGACTACGAGCTATCTTGTCATTCGAAAGCAAGTACGGCTTGGCGCAGGGCAGTCCAGGAATTGGCGGCCTCTTCCTTGAACGTGGCACAGCAAAATGATAGGCATGGTGCAGAGTGGAATCGCAATTTCTGAGCATTCAGCACGCAGCCATGCTCCCGGGTGAATGCTGACGTCCGGAGGACCTTGCAGTTGCAGCAGTCCGAGGTGAGATTTCCAAAACTGGCATTTGATCGTTCTGTTATAGAGGGAAATTCACAAATAATGAATGCGCATGTTTCTGTCCGCGCAGGAAGACTGCATTGGTACAAAATTTGCGGCATGGAGAAAAGGTAAGACACAAGAAGTTGTGGTCGTTCCCGGACTTCGAACACCCGTTCCGCAACCACACCCCGCAACCACACCATGCCAAGTCGAGTTCTTCGTGCTGGAAGAGGCACTGGACAGAAGATCAATGTATTAGGCCTTGTTTACTTGCCGCACTTGTTATCGATAAGTGTATTACTTCTCGATAATAAGTGCCAGCTAGTAAGTCGTTTACTTTAATAAGTGTACTTGTTGTCGACGAGAGCTATACTTGTCGCTATTGCGTCTAGATTGCCTTATATAGCTATTAAGTTACCGATTATTTAAATAGTACAAATTTCTTACTTATTCGACTCTTATTAGTACGCTAGTATTATGCGCTCTTGTTATTATAACGTTTTCTTTAGTACTATATATATTTACGTTTATACTCGCGTTATTATCTTTTCTTATATTATTTATTTATTATATTATTATTAATTATCGGTACTATAGTAGATATACTAGATATACCGAATATATAGTTAGCTAT
>AFIY01000088.1:0-37417 GCA_000223825.2 Zymoseptoria passerinii SP63 | reverse complement strand
CTTTGCCGTCTTACGATATAACCTAAGCTCCTTCCGGATCTTCTATAAAGTTCCTTAATCCTCGCACGCAAAAGAAACTGCGAGCAACAGAGGTAGAAGTTGCGAGCGATTACTAAGCAGTTTTTGAGGTTTTTGAGGTGGAAGGTGCAAGTTGAGAATTGCGGAATCCGCTACTAGTCGATATGGGCCACCATTCTTTCCTTACTCAGCTAGAATAGCCAGATCCAAGCTTCATTCGACTTCGATATGAGCTTCTAGAGCTTCATCCTCGTCAACCATCAGACGTCGAATACACAACAATCCTTCATACCACCACAACACAACCGTCATCATGTCAGGCGGATGGAACACAATCGAGTCCGACGCCGGACTCTTCACCAACATGATGGAAGAACTCAAAGTCGAAAACGTTCAATTCGAAGAACTCATCTCCCTCGATGAAGATTCCTTGCAACAACTCAACCCCATCGGCGTCATCTTCCTCTTCAAATACCAAACCGAAGAGAAACGTAGCAAAGATAGCCCTGTCGAAGGCGAATTCGACTACGCAGCGCTGGAGTACAAGGACGATGAAGAACCCGTCTGGTTCGCCGCACAAACCATCCAAAACGCCTGTGGAACACAAGCACTCCTCAGCGTCCTCCTAAACAAGGACGGCGCGCAAGAAGACAACAAAGTGAACATTGGGCCGAATTTGAAAGAGTTCAAAGAATTCACCTCGGCCTTTCCCTCAGATGTACGTCGAGTTGCACCCATTCTCCGCCGCAAACACCGCAACTAACCACCCTCACTCCCAGCTCCGTGGCGAAGCCCTCTCCAACTCCGATCTAATCCGCTCCGTTCACAACTCCTTCGCCCGCTCCTCACCCTTCGTCTCCGACGAAACCCGCATGGCCACCTCCGACGACGACGTCTACCACTTCATCGCCTACACCAGCATAAACTCCACCCTCTACGAACTCGACGGGCTCCAACCCGCTCCGATCCGACACGGAGACGTCGGCGCCTGCCCTTCTGAAATATTCGCGTCCTCCGTGATTCCGGTCCTGCAACGACGGATTGAGCGATACCCGCAGACGGAGATACGGTTTAATCTATTGGCTATGTGTGAGGACTTGAGAGTGAAGGCGAGGGAAGTCGGTGATGAGGAGTGGTTGATGAGAGAGGAGGCGAAGAGGAGGGAGTGGAGGTGGGAAAATGCGTTGCGGAGACATAATTTCGTGGGGTTTATTGGCGAGGTGATGAAGGGCGTTACAGCGAAAAAGTTGCAGGAGGGAACGTATGACGAGTGGGTGGAGGGTGCGAAGAAGGCGACGCAGAAGAGGATGAAGGATGCACGGAAGAAGGGAGAGGCGCCGGATGAGATGGACATGTCATGAGGAGGAGAAGTAGTCGTGGTGGAGTCGAAGATGCGGTAAAGCTGCATGTGTTTGAAGATCCGGGCAGGCGATCAGGTCTACAAGCCGCTGCTACGATGAGCACGGAGCAAGAGAAGCAAACGAGGCCGTGGTACGACAGCGAACGGCTCGATTGCCCAAAGTCCAGCGGCTGGTCGTGGGGGCATTGCACGATGAAGCTGCACGATTGTCTCCCGACAAAATCTCATCGATGTAGTGGAAGGCGAGCGAGCAGGCCGAACCAGGGACGTCCAAATGAAACATATCGCCAAAGGCGACACCTTCGAGCCTGCGGCGAGAATCCAAGTGTACAGAGCGGTTCTGATCCACATGAGATAGCACTGACCGCTCCTCGTATTCAGGCACTTCGCACCGCTGGCGATCACAGCGGCCTGGATTTGTACGTACAGCACATGAGAGGCTGTCTTTCAGGACTCAAGTCCTGCGGATCGGAGAAATCCTGCAAACCGCCCGTTGCAATTGGTCGCTTCGACTCTCTGCGATCAGGATGTGCTCACATGGCCTGATTGATGACAGGGGAGTGCGTGGAAAGTTCCGTGCATTGGCCCTTGGAGCGTTGCAAAGATGGAAGGGAGACTTGCATCTTTGGTCGGAAGGGTAACCTCCTCTGCTTTCGACCAAGCCACTCAAACCTCAAGCGACTCCCATTCCCGTCACTGCATCACCTCCTCACCGACGAATCAATCACCCAATGCCCAAACCCCCGCGACAATGGTCCACCTCACCCACATCCTCGCCCTCGCCCTCTCCCCGAGCACCTCCGTCTCCGCCTGCTCCACCTCCTGCAAATGCGACGGGGAGGAGAGGTACAAGACCGATGTATGCAGTCATTACGACCGACGAGGGGTCTGCGACGGCTACACCACCACGATGACGTGCGTCATCGTCGGCAAGGGGCACGACTGCAGTGAACGATGCTCGGGTTACGGGGGCCAGATCGCGGACGAAAGCGCTTGCCATTCCAACTCTGCGTTTTCTCACCGGCCTTTGTGTTAGAGGATGGATGGTGAATGGTGAGTCGGGGGACAGTTTTTCATTGTTGGGTGGAGTCGAGCGGGACGTGATTACCACTCTTCGTCAGCCCGGTGGCCTTGCGCTGACGTGGATTCGTTTGTGGGAGAGGGCAGATTGCACGAGCTGGGATGATTTGGTGTGGGAATTCTTTTCGTGGCTTTTGTCGGAGGGTCTGACATGGTAAAGCTACGCATGGCTTCCTATGGTAGTACGAAGAGACAAACAGAGAGCAGAGCCTACTACGTTGAAAAAGCGAGACCGAGAGGGGGGATTTACCTTGCGTACAAGTGCGAGGATTGGAGTAGGGCGTGTCCGTCGCGGCCTTATAGGCTTTGCCATGCGCTGGGCGAGAGGAAGGTCAGGGTAAGATGTCACGGGATGTGCTTGCATATGAGTCCGGGGTGTGTGTCTTGCATAGCGGCGGTGCAAGAGACAGGTCGTTTGCCTTGTGGCTATGAAGCAAGAGGCTTGCATTGTACTGTACGGGTACAATGTACGAGCTGGATTGGGTTCACTGGTCGGCTGGAGGAAGTGGTGCGAAGATGGCCGCTGTTCCGCTTCATCGACTGGTACTGCAAGGTCCAATCCAGTCCCTCCTCTGACCTCTGTGTCGGTGGAAGGTTATATGTGTGAAATTACATTTCGAGCCATACGGCATTGCTGGTTGGGCCCTCTTTCACGTGCTAGGATCCCATCGTAGTCTCAAACCTCACCAACGTCCCATCCCACACTTGCACCACAACGCCACATCTTCACCGGTTCTTCAGTCATGGCTTCCAGGTAGCTAACGATCCTCCGCATCTCGCGCTCTCCAAGTGGTTCAGCTTGAATGTAGCAGCCGTCTAGAGTTGTCCGAGGGAGTGGAAGTGGTGGCGTAGGCTCACGTAAGATGTGCATGAGCTTGGAAGGTGAGGTCGAGCCATGCCTAAGCGAAGATGAATGCTCAGCCTTGTTTGCGTGGGCACGAGAGGATGGCGCTGACTTGAGGTGGAGTTTGTGGTTTTCTTGTGTGCTGACATTGGCGTGCATGGAGTTCTGAAGGTGGTTTTCAACATCGAACTGGTCAACACCTCAATGCGGAGGGACTTGCGGATTTGGTTATTCTCAGTCAGCTTGGGACGGCAAGGGCAGCACTGAAACAAAACCTCTTTCCACGCAATTGCTCCCAAGACGCTTCCACACTCCCAATCTACTACACACCTCTAACCTTCCGATAACTCGGCGGCCGCACAAAGTCGCCCACAAACTTGCCACCCACCACCGGTCCCAGACTCACCGCCAAAATTCCCGCACATCTCCACCAGAAACCGAATTCCCCGTAATATCCCAGATCAAAGTACTCGCCCAGCCCAGGTAGACTACCGATGAAAATCACCAGAGTGGCGAGGATGCTGGCCCACATCGCCCAATGCCATGTCACAATCTCCGCGGCGACCATGGCGACTTCGTTCAGAATGAGGGCGGTATATGACAGCGTGACCATGGTTCGGAATGGTTTGTTGTGCAGCGGAGCGTACGGGTCGGGATTGGCACTTTCCGGGTCGTGGGTCATGTACGACGGGACGAGTAATTCTGCGCCACCTTGGATGACCACGCCTTGGTAGATGGAGATGCCCAGCCAGATAAAGAACGTGCGGTAGCTGAGCGACTTGCCCTGCGTGACTTCTTTGTAGAGTTCGGGGTAGAGATTCGCGAGTCCTTCGTCAACGTCGCGGTCGAGGACGAGAGAGAAGACCGGCATCATGGTGTAGACCGTGGCGTAGCCGACGAGCAGCCAGTCGCGGTACAAGGCGATCGGCGTGAAGGAGGATGCGACGCTGAACACGGTCTGGCAGGCAGAGATGATCAGTCCACGATGGATGACGAATTGCGCAAGTTTGGCGCTGCGTTTGTAGGAGTTTCGGCCGTGCCAGACCAGGAGTTTCGTGAGGTGTGCGAAATGCGTGATGCTGAAGTCCGCGGCCAGACTGGCTTGTTTGCCTTCCTTACCGACGATGCCGACTCCGACATCTGCGGCTTGAATCATGCTGACATCGTTGCCGCCGTCGCCGATGCAGGCAATGCGTTTGCCGGTGAATGCGCGGATCAGGTGAGCGACGTCGGCTTTCTGGGTTGGAGAGCAGCGGCAGGCAATGACAGCTGGGAGACGGACCGCGGCCGCGATGAATGTTTCGCGGTGGGAGGGAGAGGAGAGGAAGATGTTCAGACTGTGACCGTCGATGAGAAGTGCGGAATTGGGCTGAGAATGCAACGGGCTGAGGGCATCGAGGGCCGCAGCGCGGGATTTGAGATTAGCGATTGTGTGAATGTGTTGGCCGCGGGAGACGAGTTTGGAGGAGATGGCAACGCATCGGGCAGTCTCGACCTTGTCGCCTGTGAGCATCCAGATTTTGATGCCGGCATTCCGCAGAAGCTCGAGGGAAGGTTTGACGTGTGGTTGCAATTTGTCTTCAACACCGGTGACGCCGAGGAGTTCCAGGTCGCTCTCAAGATGCTGCTTGATAGCGGACGTCATTGCTGCGTCGCGGCCAGAGAGCGAGAGTGATGCTTCAGCGTATGATGATGAGAACGCAGCGTATTGTTGCGCGCTGAGCACCTTGCGTCCGACGACGAGCGTGCGCAGGCCTTCACGGGCCATGTTACCTGTCTCTTCGTCGAGCCAGTCATTCGCTGCGACAATGGAAGTCATGACGGTGTCTGCGCCCTTTTGGTAGAAGACGATGTCGCCATCTTCATCCTTGCTCATGTTGATGTTGCGAATGAATCGCACAATGATGCCCATTCGCTTGCTGTCACTGGTGAAGGGGAACACGTTCAAAATCTCCACCCTGACGGCAGTGCGATCATCGGCGGTGAATTGGAGGGAGATACACTTTCGGTCCCGATGTGAGAGGCGCAAACCAACGTTCTCCGTCCACTGCACAATAGCGATCTCGTCTGGCGATGAAGCCTGATACGAGATCGTTGGCTTGCCATCTTCGTCTTCTTCCGTGGTCGGAGTGACATTGTGGCATAAAGCAAGCGCAAGGACTAAATCTCGGACTCGTAGACCAATCTCTCTTCGCGTTCTTGTGGCACCTCCCACCGAGTTGAAGCCTGTTGAGGGCGTGAACAAGGTTCCTTGTGCAGCTTTGTCGGACAGCGCAAAGGCCTGCTTAACGTAGCTGCTGACTTCCTCCATAGCTTCGCCACCGTAGCTGACAGTCCCAACATGGACCCTTTTGAGCTCCATCTCGTTCCTCGTCAGTGTACCGGTCTTGTCACTGAGGAGGTACTCGATTCTGCCCAAATCTTCCGGAATTGTGCTCGTCCTGACAATGGTCCCGGGAATGCCCTGATCACGATGTATGAGGCGTGCATACACGCTCTTGCCCAAGTCCAAATTCACGCGAAGTGAAATAGGCACAATGGTGCTGAAGAGAATCAAGAATCGCATAGCGGCCACGTACCACTTCTGGCCTTCGTGTGTCTTGAACCCTTCGAGCGCGACAAGAATGAAGCTCAGCGCAGCGGTCAAGACGCAAAGGATTTTGACCAGATTGTTGATCTCAAGTTCTAGTAAGCCAGTCTTTGATCTTGATTGGGAGGTGGATAGCGCGGCTCGTGTTTGTGATCCTGTGTAGACTACCAGCGCATACACGGTCGTTGAGGATGCTAGCACAGTGTTGGCCCAGGCTGTGTTGTCAATGGTCAGAGGACTTGTAACAGGCGTGAATGGTCTGTCCTCGGTTTCGTATGGTTGATGTTGCTTCGGCCCCAGTTCAATGGTCCCGACAAAGTCGTTGACTCTCTTGTCCGGCTTTCCCGCCGTGATCTGCATGCGAGTATATTCGCTCGAAGGCAGGGTCTGCGCGATCGGTACGGCCAGCCGCAATTTCCAGTCCGTCTCTCCGTCGAGTTGATCTGTGCGAATGAATGCCTCACCGCCTCCACTCGGGTCTGATGTCGTTGTCTCGTTCACTAGATCCTCCCCGAGCCCTGCCTTCGCTCGCAGTGTCCCATCTTCTAGCGGCGCATCGACTACAGTCTCGGAATGTCTCCGAGCTTGTTGCGAGTAGCTTTCGACGGAAAAGCTCTTCAGGATGATGACGTCCGCTGGAACTCTTTGGTCCTTGTTCAGCACAATCACATCGCCAACCTTGAGGTCCCGCGACGGCTTCACGACTTCGATTACATTAGTTGAGGGTGCGTTGGGATCCTGTATCCTTTGCTCCTCTTCGTCCGCTTGCTGTATCCTTGACTCATCATCCTGAGATGTTCTCCTCCGCCTTCCCTTTTTCTTCTCCGACATATTCCTCATCTTGCATAGCTTACCTCCCTTTGCGGCAGTCGGTGCTCCTGACTGGCTGCTGTCAAACTTCAAGACCGTATAAGGTTCGCTGTTGGCCTCATTGTCCCGTTTTCTCCGGTTCACATCGTCGTACGCCTCCTTGCTCAAAGTAATGGTAAGGACGAACACCAGTGGCGCGATGTACGTAGAAAGGTAGCCTATCCGCAAGGCCGGTATGATCTGCGACAGAGCAACCAGAAGAAAATACATGTTGAAGAAGAATTTGAACTCATTGAAGAGCGTCCTCGGAATGAAGGACCAAGGCGTATATTTCGCATTCGAAATGGCATTGGGAGGAAAGCGGGCAGCCTGCTTCTGGCCGACTATGATCACGCGAGCGGCAGCCGGGTCGTGGACATCTTCTGGTTCGTCTTCGCCAGCTTGGTGTAGCGGCAGGACGATCGAGGTGCTGCGTTGTATGAACGGCACATATCGCAATATGCCGTTCCTTCGCTTCTTGCGAAAATCGCTGAGCACCTCCATTACGCCTTGTGAAGCATGTCGTGTGTGGTCCTTTGGCCTTGAAAGTAGCGGCGCATCGTCGTCCCTGCCAGAGATGCCCGAGCTTGCAGCGCTCATTCGTTTCCGTGCCAAATCATCCTCATTCTCATCCCCACCCACCAACGCCCGGAGATCTTCTTCATCTTCCTCCCGCGGTCTCCGTCTCCCACCGAAGCGGAGATTTCTCAGTGGTATTCGCGAGTCAAAGTCATAGCTTATGCGACCTGAGCTAGGCTGTCGCCTGGAAGATGCGACAGGCTGCGGATCGAGTTCGGTCAATTCGAGGTCGAGGTCGGAGTCGTTCTCGTCGTCGGAGACATCGTGCTGGGCGGCGAATTGGTGGTATCCATGCTGAGTTGTCATGTCCTCATATCATGAATCGCTTGTGGTTGTTCGTGCGAGTCCGACGGCCGGCTTCGTGGGTGGCAGTACAGGTTCCGTCTCGATGTAGCAGTATTGAGCGGTCTTGGAGAAGAATGCAATGCAGAATGCGATACAAAACCAGTCAAAGTCGTCCAAAGCATCGGCCGTTTCGTTGTTCGTCGGATTGAATGTTGCGACAAAAAGTCATCTCACACGTGCAAAAGTGTATACGTCGAAGGCGCGGGACCCCCCCCCCCCCCCCCTTTGGCGTGCCGGAACACGGATTCGGACATGGTGGCAGAGATGCCGAATAATCCTCCGGATCTCCTTTCGATGTCCATTCGCCTCACTTGCAATGTCTCTACTATTCATGACATTATCTGTCGACATTTCCTATTGTGCGCGCATTCCATTCCTACCTATATCTGTCATGCGCACCTCCATCTGAAGACTCGTAGCAATCCGAACGCTGCGTTGCGATTCTTGTACAATATACTGTGGTAAGCCGCGGCGATCAGAGAGGGATGCGGACAGCTGGTATATTCTAATTCTAGCTGTCATACCGCAAGAACGCTGTCGTACGATCTTGTCCTCACGCCGGGCAGGCGCTGATATGATGCGCAGTAATATTCCTCTCGTCCTGAGCACCTTGAACCCGACATCCACTCGCCATGGACGATAATAATCCCACAAACGCTTCCTCGCATGCTTCGTGGCATCCGGCTTTCCGACCCGATTCACATGCACATCTACCCGCGACCACGCAGACCACGAGCGACGAGATTCCGGAAACTACGACAGTAATCGAGCATGAGGCTGGGCCAGACGAGGAAGTCGTGGCGCGGATACCAGCGGAAGAGAGCATAGCCGCAACGCAGGAGACCGAGCAAGATGTGGAAGTCGCACCGCCGGAACACGTTGCGGAGACACCAGAGGACATCATCGCAGAGGTGCCAGAGAAGTCTGCTGATGCCGAAGGCCCTGTGAGTCGGGATGGATCGATCAGCGAGCAATTGCCGGATGCGGAGCAGCAGCCACGAGACGATGAAGCTGTAATCTTCCAGCCAGAGGACACAGCTCGAGAACAGGAAATTGAGCTGGAGGAGAATATACCGGAGACACTGTCGGACTCACCGATCCCAGCAGAACCCAGCTCCACTGAGCCTACGGACTCGACAACTGTCATGTCCACGGAGGACCAGATGCTGGAGACTGAGCAGCAAGGCGCAAACTACGATTACCAGGGCGAGGTCGCACAGCTAGAGGAGGCAGTTGACGAAGCTCCCAGTGCGCCTCTGCTGGAAGATGAGGAAGCTCCGCCCACAGTAGAAGATATCGAGGCACCGCGGAGCACGCGTGCTGTGAGTGGACAATCGTTGCAGAATTTCGACGAAACCGACTCGTTCGGACAGCCTCTACCCAAAGCACCCGCCGAAGCCACAGGCTTGGACCGAAGCTTCACGACAAACTTCACGGACTTGCCTTCTCAAGAGTCGGGCCCTGAGGAAGCGCAGTCGGGCTCTCAAGAAGAGCACCAGAACGAGATGCCTGCGAGCGACGATTGGCCTGCAATTGGCGATGATAGGACGTTTGGAGAGCTGCTGGAGAACAATACACCTGCTGAAGCCGTGCAGCAAACTCAACCTGAAGATGACGATGATGGTTGGGGAGCTACAGCAGACGACGATGCCTTTGGCGAGATCCTGGGTAACGATCGACCAGACGTTCTCTTGGACGACGAGCTCGCCATCGAGGCTCCCGCAGCTACCGTGACCGCAGCTGAGCCTGAAGAAGATCTTGCGGCGATGTGGCAGGCAGCTCTCGACGACGATGAGCTGTTGGATGAAACGAATGATTTGGACCCGTCATCATTCTTCGGTGACGACGACGATGGATTCCTCGAAGATGAGATCCTGGCTCCCGCGGCTCCTGTGGGTGCCGCGAGAAACCCATATACTCCAGTCCAATCTGCACCGCAAGCACCTCAACTGAATCAAATCCAGGCCCAGGGCCATTTTGGTCACAAAAGCGCGAGATCAGGTGGGACGCCGATCACTGGCCTCTACGATCTCTACAACCACGATTCTGTACCCGAACAGCAACAGGTGCCAAAAAGGCCGACAGCGCAGACCGCGCAGTCATTCGCAGACAGATCGAAAGGCGGCTACCAATCTCCATACGACCTTCCAATGGATGTCGTCAAACAACCCAGGCAGAGGCCGCGACCATCACTACCGAATCAGCCAGCCCCTGTGGCTCCCCCTCGAAGCACTAGTATGACATCCCAGCAGGGTGTCATTGCAACGCCTCCTCTGTCGAGCTCAGGGGCAGTCCAGGCTCCACCTACTTCGGCGACAATCAGCGGCGCAGCCACAGCTCAGACCACCCCTCGATCTGCCTCTGGGTTCTTTGAGGATCTACCCATGGCCCCAAAACCACGCAGTCGCCCTTCCGGAGCATACACATCGCAAACGCAGTCTGTACCGTCATCTGGTCCTCCACAATTGCCACCGCAGCAGCAGCCTCGAGGAGCCATGCCTCCCCCGAGCCGAATGGCATTGTCAACAGCACCTCCTATGCCCGCGCAACAACCTCTCTACGGCGGCTTCACGCAGGCCGAAAGGCTGCCTTTGCTTCCTGACCAGCCTGCCGCTCCGGCCTCAGGCCTCATGCAGCCGCCCCCAGCACCGCCTCATAATCATCGGTACTCGCCAAGTTTGCCCGTGACAAACCAGGCACAAAACCGGTTCTCGCCAGCTCCTCCACCTTCCGGAGTACCATCAGCATCCAGGTACTCGCCGGCGCCAAATGCACAAGGTGCTCATGCCAAAAAGTACTCTGCTCCGCCCGTCCCAGTCACGCATGCGCCTTCCGCGTCTCAGCAAATACATCCTTTTACCCCGAGAACAAGCAGTCCGTTGGCATATCAGACCGACAAGCCGCACCCTCCACTTCCGAATGACTTCCAGCGCAACAATTACTCGCGTCCTGCCTCACCTCCTACCACCAATACTCTCCGCAGCCCAATTCACATGTCACCTGAGCGAGCGGCGAGCGTCAACTACTCGCCCATCCAGCCGCAAACAACCGTTGCAATGGTAGCGGGCACTCCCCCGCGACCGAAAACGCAGTCTCCGTCTACCGCAATGAGATCCACGAAGCACTCGATGACTCCGAACGAGCGACCTGTATCAACAGCAGCAGTCCCGGCGGCTCAACCTGTGATCCTATCCCACCGCAGACAGTTCTCTCGAGATCTCTCATTTGTCGAGCCCAATGACGAGCGTTCACAGGATCCTCTGCAGCGTTGGAAGGGCCACCCAATCTTCAAATGGGGCAACTCAGGGGCCATTGTTAGCAGCTTTCCCAAACAAACGCCGTTTTACGCCGCCGGACATGGCATTCCTAGTATCAAGTGCACCCCCGGCGAGGTTACCGTGCAAGCTGCAACGACTTTCATGCCGATGGATGACCGCAATGGCAAGTTCCCGGGACCTTTAAGTGCTCGTGCCAAGGGTAAGAAAAAGGAGGTGCTGGCTTGGATGTCTGGCAAAATCGAGGACCTGGAGCGCAATACAGAGCTTGTGAGACTGGACTTTCAGATGGATAACGACTTGAAGAGGCGCATTGAAGAGAAGTTGGTCCTCTGGCAAATCATGAGAATCTTCGTCGAGAACGACGGCTCGCTGGAAGGATCGCCGAAAATTGCCGATGCCGTCCGACCTATTCTGCTACCAAACTTGGCAGACATGGCACAAGGCATGGACTTGCAGAGCCCGGCCGGCAGCTCCGGCGTGCAGGCCGATCCCCTAGACAAGTCTGCGGTCGTGCAGCTTCGACAAGCTCTGCTCGAGGGACGCCGCGAGCAGGCTGTTTGGCTCGCCGAGGAGAAGAAGCTATGGGGCCATGCCATGCTCATCGCCTCTACCATGGGCCCGGACACGTGGAAGCAGATCATCCAGTCCTTTGTTCGCTCTCAGGTCAAGACTGTGGGAAATGACGCGCGTAGTCTGGCTGCATTGTACCAAGTCTTTGCTGGGAATGCGGATGAGTGCGTAGACGAGCTCGTTCCGCCGTCGGCCCGTGCTGGCTTCCAAATGGTGTCTAAGTCTGATGGTACTGTGTCTGGCAATCCTCTCGACGGTCTCAACTCATGGCGTGAAACACTTGGCCTCATCGTGGGAAATCGTACATCTGGCGATGTGCAGTCTCTGTTGGCTCTCGGAAAGCTTCTCGGTGGTTACGGCAGAGCCGAGGCCGCGCACACCTGCTATCTCTTCGCTCGACAAATCGCCAAACATACCGGAGCCGATGACCCTGAAGCCAACTTTGTGATTTTCGGAGCAGATCACACCAACAAGACGGAGAGTTTCGCCAATGATCTTGACGCAATCATTCTCACCGAGATCTTCGAATGGGCTTCCTCGCTGTCAGCTCCGAGCAATACCATTGTCTACATCCCGCATTTGCAAGCCTTCAAGCTCATTCATGCCGGAGAGCTGGCTGGCTCTGGCCTGAAGAACAAGGCTCAGCAATATTGCGACCACATCACTTCGGCATACACGTCTACGACCCGCCCGTCGCAATACTACCACCCTACTTTCACCCAATCAGTCGCCGAACTCGGCGCCTTCCTGTCTCAAACGCCACAATCCGGACCGCAGGGATTGATATCCAAAGCAGCGATGAACAAAGTCTCTTCTGGCGCCGCCAGCTGGTTCACCAAGTTCGTGTCCGGCGACGATGACAAGGACTCTGCCGGCGCTGGCTCTGTCGGTGGCAATCCTGATGCGATGAACGGTCCTTTCGGGCGCGTCGCAGGTGGCTCTCCAGTGATCAGCCGCCAAGCCTCCACGAATGATCTGTACAACTACAACCCAATGGTGGGCGGTGCTGGCTTGCAAAGCAACAGCGCACCCAGTCTCCCTATGCCTTCACAGCAGTATCAATCATCTGCCGTGCCGAGCAAGTATGCTCCCTCCGCCAGTGGAAGCAGCAGGTATGCACCTGGAGGCATGTCAAATATGGCGGCAGACTCGCACCCTCGTCCAGCATCCACACGGAGCGCGAGAAGCTATACCCCTGTGCAGTCTGGCACTCAACCTCTTGGCGTCCCAAGACCCGCGAGTAGTCGAGCTGTGTCGGACTACGCCGCCGCATACAATACTGACTCCAGACGTGGATCCGGACAATACGGCAATTCTGGTGCGAGCTATGAGCCGACGCCTCCGCAGACGGACCATGCAGGTCCCTATGGGTATCAGCCACACCTTGCTGAGGATCCTGCCGCCGAAGCTGAAGCCGAACTGCAAGAGACGAAGCAGCAGGATGTGGAGGAAGATTCATTCGCACGACCGGCGAATATGCATCCCGATGGTGACGATGCAGGCGAAGATGCCGGAAGAGGCGGCGGGTATGCCCCTCCATCGTACGGTTATCAATCATCGGCATCCAACAGCCCCTACAACCCACAGAACTCAAACGGGTATGAGCTGCCGGCTACCAGTGGAGGGTACGAGCCTCCGTCGTCCACTGGTGGGTACGAACCTCCATCATCTACTGGTGGCTATGAACCGCCATTCTCGAGCGGCGGCTACGAGCCAACATCATCGACTGGCGGCTACGAACCTCCCTCCTACCAACCCTATAATCCCGACCAAGACGAAGAAGAGCCTCCCAAACCCAAAAAGTCTATCCTCGACGACGACGAAGATGACACAGAAGAATTCCACAGAAGAATTCGCCCGCCGTGCCGCCGCGATGCAGAAAGCCGCCGCCGACCGCGCCGCGGACGAGGCTTTCCGGGCCGCCGTCGAAGCCGACGCCGCGCGCGACAAAAAGGGTTCCTCCTCAAAGGACTCCCTCGGCGGCGGTCCCGGAGAGAAAAAGGGCTGGTTCGGCGGTTGGTTCAAGAAAGATTCGAACGCTAGCGGCGCGCAACCTCAAGGTCCGATTCGCGCGAAACTTGGAGAGGAAAACTCCTTTGTGTATGATGAGACGTTGAAGAAGTGGGTCGACAAGAAGGCCAAGAAAGATGGCTCGACGCCTGAACCGGCGGCTGCTACACCTCCACCTCCGAGAGGACCTCCAAGTCGCGCTGCGAGCGCCATGGCTGGACCACCGATGGGCTTCTCTGCACCTCCGAGCCGGAATGTCAGTGGGCAAGTCGGATCAATTGCGGGCTCTGGGCCACCGAGTCGAGTCGGTACGCCAGCTGAAGGTGGCATGGGAATGCCGATGCCGCCTGCCGTCGCCGCGTTGAATGGATCTGGCAGTGGACCGCCGAGTCGACCGGCTTCGAGCATGAGCCATGCGAGCAGTTTGGACGATTTGCTGGGTGGACCTCCGGGACGGAAGGTTGGAGGCACCGTGAAGGCGAAGAAGAAGGGAGGAAGGTATGTGGATGTTATGGCGAAGTAGATGGCGGCTGAGACGAACGAACGGGATTGATGTCATGCTTGATGCGTGATGGTTTTGATGTGTGCGTATATACTTCTTCTGACCCGCACACCCCTTCTCTCACTCCCCTACCCCTCTCTCTCATCGGCCTCCTTCCTGCTCACTGAGACAGGCTCGTGGGAAAGTTCGGACGCTTCGAGATCGCCGCGCCCTTGATCCCCTACTGATGACTAGTTGGGTTCCACACACCACCACTCTACCTGTTTGCCCTCCGGCATGTAACTAGTTGGGTTCCACACACCACCACTCTCCCTGTTTGCCCTCCGGCATGCAACTAGTTGGGTTCCACACACCACCACTCTCCCTGTTTGCCCTCCGGCATGCAACTAGATGGATTTCCTCCCCCCGGAAGCGGGTTGGCATTCGTGCGCGGTTGGTAAAAGTATGCTCCCAGCGTGGCGTCTTTGCAGTCGGGATCATCGCGGACCCTTCCGTCGCACTGGAGTGGGGAGGGTGGTAGATTAGCACGAGGAAGTAATGGTCCCCCACGGTCGGTAGGGGGGTGGGAGTGTACGGGGGATTCTTACGCAGGCGGGGAGGCTGTCTCCGGGGCATTGGCCTTGGCTTACGTCGAAGCCGGAGACGCAGCAGATGTCGGTGGCGTTGACGCGATTGATGTATGCGACGAGCAGAGATAGGAAGAGAGTGGTGGACTTCATGTTGGGTTGGGTGTTTGAGGTCGATGTTGGATTGGATGGTGGTGTTGATGGAGCATTCCAATCGGGAGGAAGTGGCCTACCTTTTGAAGGTCGTCCCTGGGAGGAGTCGGGCGAGCCCTTGTTACGACTTCAGTCGGGCGAGCCCTTATCGCGACTTCAGTCGATCGCGCCTTGGTTGCGACTTCAGTCGATCGAGCCCCTTGTTGCGACTCCAGTCGGGTGAGCCTTTGCTGCGACTTCGATCGATCAAGCCCCTGTTGCGACTTCGGTCGATGCAGCCCTTGTTCACGCATTTCCACTCACGACGAGCAGACTGCCCGTGGCTAGACTCATTGACATCCCCGGTCGATGAAAAAGCTGGTACTTGGGCTCCAAGGACGCCGTCGGAACGGCCGGGCTGCGAACATGGCCGGGGGGCTTTGACGAAGCCATTACAGTACAATTGGACATCGTGCAAACATGATCAGCGCCTAGGTCGTTCGATGCTCTTTTGCAGGGCCATTACGGTACAATTGGACATTCATGCATACACGAATTGCGCCTACCGAGACCTCGATCGATGCCATTCGCGGAGCTACTACCATGGAGACTATCCATGCACGACATGCGCCAACGGTCGAGACCTCGCTCGATGCCCTTCGCCGAGCCACTACAGTACAATGGACATCATGCATACACGCAATGCGCCTGCCGTCGAGAACTCAATCGACGCCTCCTTTCTCAGGTAAGGAACAACAACTCTCTGAGTTGAGCTGATGTTGCATCGGGAATGCTTCACCAGTCGGAAGCTCATGCTCGTAAGCACCTTTGCCTCTGCATGCGGCATGCATTGCGGCCTGTATCCTGCATACAGGAGTACAGTGTCCAGTTGAAACGCAACGCCGTTCGTACCCTACGTCTGCCGGCTGAGAGTGAGCCCACGGATGATCGACTCGCTGTTCGCCGATGGAGGATCCTCTCGTCGACTGCAATATCCTACCACGTCTTAGCGCATCGGAGTGGTCACCGGCTAAAATCTGGCCTGGCGGTTATCGGCCTGCTAACTGGGATGTCAACCAATTGCGCCATCAGAGATCCCTGGGCCTGCAGATCATACGAGCACTTACGTCACATTTGTGTAGTCTCAGAATCTCAGTCCATCCAAACCGGTAAGCTTTAGCGATATCCGTTTTAGGGACGGATATCGCAGGCTTTTGGCAGGTAGTCTAAGGGCCCAACTGGGCTTTTTTGGTAATATCGTGTTAGTGCACTTACATCTACGCTAATTTAAGCGGGTGTTCTTTAAAATACCGTAAGTATATTGTATTAGAAACAAGAAGCAAAAAAGACTTCCGACGACGATATCTCGACAACGAGGTCGAAATTGAAAAATCTGTTTCCAACAGATTATAGCTATAGGTCGTAGCTTTAAAATAAACTACTTTTTATTTCGATAGACCTTCTACGAAAAAAGCCTTGGGCTTTTTTCGTTTTTTTACGCTTTATTAGGAGAAAGTAGTAAAACTACGATTTCCTACTCCTCTATTAAAACTCGCTCGATCTTTTCGATTTTCTTAGCGTCATATTCGTCGTATTTGTCGTGCTCGGCGCTAAAATCTGTTGTAGACAGAATCTCGATCAAAGGCGTTGTTGTCGAGATATTAATGTCGAAGAAGTCGCGGTTAGTCGATATTCGGGCTTCGGAAGCTTCAGCTAATACGACATCCCTAAAAGCCGCTGTTTGGCGCACGCCGCTCGAATAGGAAGGTAGCAGCGAGAGTCTAAAGGCTAAGACTAACATGTGTGCTGCCACGCGACGACACGGGTCCACGCACAGATCAGTCCATCGACGAGTGTTATGCCTTTTCGGGTATTTGTAGTCTACTCGAAAAGGCTAGTATTGAATGGATAGGTCGACTGACTGTACAATCGAGAACTCAATCGGTGGCATGGTGCGCTTCGATTTCTCGAGCTGGTAATTGTTTGGGTACTAGCTCCTGTATGCAGGATATAGGCTACAGGACCTTGCCCCCAACCATGTGGCTGTTTGGAGACAGCGATCGAAGACATTGCCTCGCCTCATTTTGGTTTGTTGAAGGCGCTTTTGGAAGATCTTCTCGCGTCGTACCTCAATGGTTTGTTCACCTTGGGCCCTGATGATTGTTCGCCCCGAAGGTTGTTCGCCTGGACGGCCGTTCGTCTTGCGCAAGACTTCGTTGTGTCTTACCTTGATGATTCTTTGCTCCGATGATCGGCACATTGCGTGTTAGAAGATCTCGTCGTGTATCAATCACCTTGATGATTGCTAGGCTTGATGCTTGTTCGCTTTGGTAGTCGTTCGCCTTAATAAACATTGAAGGGACGAGCTAGAAGATCCCTTCATGTCTGACCCTGATGGTTACTGGCCGTAATGACCATCCGAGTCGCCCGTCAAACGACATTGTCTTCTCTTCGCCCTGCGACGCAGCGAGCTTATCCGATGCGACATCAACGGTCATCCTCGTCGATATAACTTCGTTAGTTCTGACATAGCCGGATCGGGAAGGCACGAGTCGGTCAAGATCGTGGGTATACCACCCATCACAATGAGCATTCGATCGATGTCGACGGTTATCTGAGCCACGCAACATAAGTCATTGGCCACACGGCTCTGGTGGACAAGGCTAAGCTCTAGCGTTGCGCACGTTACAGGCCATTCATGAGGAGGGCTCCGAAAGGTTACCGCCGGATGACCAGAAGAGACCATTTGGCTATGGATACTTTGCCGGGGACGCGCCTCGTATACTCACGATCAAGCAAGTTGCGAGGACTACTGGATGCAGAGTGAAGAAATAGATAAATACCGCGGACCCAGTCGCTCCAATGGGTTCAGCACTCGGCATCGAAACCAACAACTCTCGACTTCATCTTCGATCCAATCTCCCTCGACGTTACAATCATCAACCAACAATATTGCCAACGCTTATCCGCATCCTCTCGAACTCCAGCAACAATGCAACTCTTCCACGTCGTCGCAGCCCTCTCCATGATCAGCTCCGTCTTTGCCGGCGTAGACTGTGGGGGGTTTTGCGAATGCCTACACGAGGATGGGACCCACTGCTGCACAGACACCACCAATGGATCAGGTCCCGGCTCGGCGACGCCGACCATGTCCGGCGAGGACTGCGAGGCCCGGTGCGGGACCCGCTATCACTGGGTTAACAACGAGAGAGTCTCCTGCGGTAGCAGCAAGTGGAGCTGCGTAAACTCTTTCTCGGGCCAATTCCGCGACCGGTGTATTGCCGACGACGAGAGACACGTCGAATGAAGTTCGTGGCCTGGTACGTGATGTGGTGCCATTCCGTGGATTTTCGATCCAGTACTGACATTTTGGTTCGATGCGCTAGACACACGGTCACCTGAGGTTGTCAGTTTTTGAACCTTGGATGGAGTGTCAACAGCGAAACAAACGGACGAGGGGAAAGGAATGGAAGGAATGGATTCTTCGGCGAGTTTCGAAGCTACGCGGGTTGTATACTTTCCAAGGGAGTTGTTTGAAGGTGCCGGATGGAAATCTTAACAAGGTAGAACATTCGCTTTCAGGGGTTTGATTCTTGGTAGCAATCCGATCGACGTGGTCTTCGCTTCTCATTTTCGCTGCTCAGACTGTCCGGTGGAAAGTTGGACTGTGTAATGATTCCTGATCTCGGAAAGCGTTGACGGCGCATACTATCGCGTGATCCTCTGATTATCCCCGTCGCTCAACCTGCTACATGCGTGATGAATACTCCAATGCGTACGCGCGAAACGCAAGTGCACAGCACGACCTCACCGTCTTTCGGAGCACTAGTCATACCTACACAGGCATTGAAGGAGAGGAGGAAAGAAAGCGAGGTTGGAGACGCAAATGATGTCCTCGATCGGAGCGGTTTTGTGCTCTCAGTGGAGTCTTGTGATTGCGAAGGCTGGAAATTCTCTGGAACACGAATTTGGCCTGAGCTGTCGTTATAGGACGGATCTTATGTATAAGGATTCAATATGAGGGCACTCGTGATGAGATATGAGGAGGTCATTGAATTATGAGGATTCATGTATAAAGTGGAGCTCTGGTGCGTTTTCCCAATTAGGAAGGAGGTTTCACTTTGTACGGTATTGCCCCACTTTCTCCGTCTAATGCTATTTTTCAGGCGCTAAGGCCCCATATACGAGAAGTCATTATGAAATATGAGGAAATCGCTGAATTGAATGTTGAATGATGAGGGTTTGTTTATTGAATAATTCTCATATTGACAGCTCGGGATTTGGCGGTGGGGGACGTAAAGAGGGAACAGATGTAGTCATGTAGATAATAGCGGGCCATCAATGATGTTGATGCCAGGCTTGCTTGTATGGTCTGTAAAATGCACACAGGAAGCAGTTCCTACGCCGAGAATTCAATCGACGGCATCATATCCACTCGAAGGTCGACTGCGACTGGCTCGATCTGGCATTCTCTGCGATCCACGACTTTCTCTAGACTCTATGCCGGCTAACCGCTATGACTTGTACCGCAAGCATAACGCTAATGTCTCTGAGTCTTCTTTTTAGAGTGGGTATCTTTGCCTGTGGGCGGCTTTTGGATGCTCTACAGTGTCGAGGACATGTTGATGAGACATTCGCCAGCTTTGGCGCATGCGGTGAACTTCAGATGTAGACAGGGAGGTGCCGTTGTTCATATTGGTCGTCCATGTTGTCTATGACAGCGTGAATGCTGGCTGGTTTTGAGATCAATGATGCAAGCATATAGCATTTGTGCACGAGTTGGCTGTCCTATACAAAGTATGCGACCTTGCGCCTTTTGACGTGTTCACAAGTGACCACCTTGAGCACTCTTACTTCCCACCCTGACCAGCATATGCCCGAGTTGCTATGGTAGAGACCTCCCAATCGAGCACGCACTTCCTATCGTCAATATGTTGTACCGAGAGCCGCCGTGAGTTGTTGATCATTCACGGGCAATCTATCTAGCACGAGAATTTTCCGGCTTTCTAAGGCGAGGGGTATATAAGTCAGCTATGGTCGCTTGTGCGATATGCCTGCTGCCCGTCGGGATACTCACTCCGGCGCAATCGCAGTATGCGTATCCGGTGGCGTGATCTGGTGCGCATCCCGCGTTTGGTTTGATGCACCCGTGTTTCTATAGGTGTCAGGCTATCTGAGAATGTCATGTAGAAGCACAGGTTGTCACCTACCTCATAGCAGGGATAGTAAAGTGGATCGTCCTGGACATTTTGGCCACCTCCTCTCTTGTCGTTGAAATCGATGCAACAGCCATGAGGGTCATCCGCTTTGATAGACGGTCAGGGCAACGCCACCAGTACGGGAATTGTGCTGATTGTCTCACGTGTGCAGTAGTTGCTCGCCTCGCCCACTATGCCACCCGCTTCAGCAGCGTTATTGGCCTCACCATTAGGGAAATTCTGCCCGGTGTAAACGCATTCCTATGAAGAATCGATTAGCATCCATCACCATTGAAGTCGGCGACCATCTTGGCGACCATCTTACAAAGTTTGAGATGTAGTCAGAAGCGTACGAGCTGCCGATGCAAAAAGCGAGGATGGCAATTGTGCGCATAGTTGCGGTGGAGGGTGCTGCACTGATGGAATCGTGCTTCGAGGCCTGGATTGTGTGGCGAGATGGGAAGTGTAGCGAGGGGCGGATTAGAAAAGATCGTGAATTTTGAGGGACCGGCGACGAAGGAGATGATATGATATATATCCCAGCAGCGGGCGCTTCAGATCATAGTACTTGAGAAAGATTACCGACGTTTTCGGACCAACGAAATGTCAAGGCGATGTTGAAGGCAGCGATAGAGCTGTGAACATCGTCCAAGAATAGAGCTGTCTACCCTGGCCAACAGCATGTTGAAAATGAGGAGTAGGTTTGTACCCCGTCTCAATTCGAACACACTGTCAGCTCGGAGTTGACCTTGGAGGTTCACACCATATGTCGCGAAGGAGGGCAGACAATACTGCTCATCTGTGCCCCAGATCTCGACGTCGTCGCCATGGAGAGTCTCTCCGGCACCGTCGCTGGCAAGCCGTCATGAAGCAGCAATCCGACACGACCCCATGTGCACAACCAAACTCGTGTTCATGTCCA
Source organism: Zymoseptoria passerinii SP63 (assembly GCA_000223825.2). Taxonomy (NCBI): domain Eukaryota; kingdom Fungi; phylum Ascomycota; class Dothideomycetes; order Mycosphaerellales; family Mycosphaerellaceae; genus Zymoseptoria; species Zymoseptoria passerinii. Next base: position 16,574 of record AFIY01000088.1, on the reverse strand, counting down.
ATCCTGCGTGATGAGGCGCGTGAACACAAGTGTTCGAGCTGGCTCCTGGCCTGGCCCGGCCTTCAAGGTCTACCCGCCAGGATAGCATTCTATCGGAGCCCGTGAACACCATAGTGTTGGGATTCTCCAGAAGCGAGACGGAGCACTTCCCCACGACGAGGTATACGTGTGCTCCCGAGCCGATGGCAGGTCGAGGTATGGGCTATATGTTGAAGGCGAAAGCCACCCGGTGAGAGATGTTGATTGCCGGCTCCAGTCTGCATGCCATCAGTCTGTACATGACATGCTTCCTGTCCCTGACAGGGCAGCTGTCTACTCCGCCGATCGGTGTATCTGCTTTGAATCGTTCCCGATCGCAGGTTGGGAAAGCTGTGCGCCGGCTTGCTGCATTCCAGGGGTGCAAAGTCCCGGATATCCCTGCAATCCAGCCTCCCTTGTGCTTTGAGCTAATCGTAGAGTTATTGAGCGGATATAAACACTCAATTCACAACGCTGGGCACATACGACCACAGATAGTAGTGTTGTATGTTTTGCATTTTTTCTGCTCGCACCCTCCGTACAGGATGCGTGGTAGTTGGATGGAAGCCAGCGACATGCGATGAGGATGTAATGTTCATTGCATGCATTTTTTGAATCATTGTTCGAGATCTGGACTCACCACTGGGGTCGAACATGCCGGGAATACATCGGGAGAGACTCCTCCACCCATCGTTTTCTTGGCGGCAGGTACCTGGTCAGCAGGCCCTCGTCTATATTTTCCCAAAACTCACGACGTGAAGCAACGAGTCTCATCGTACCAGCGGGACGAGTTGGGACTTTCTCCGGATTGAAGGACGCTCGTGTGGAGGTGCGTAGAGCCCAAGAATCAGATGATATGCTGAGCTTTGGGAAGTCGACAACTTCGTCGGAGTCATGGCCGTACTCTCGACTTTGATGCTCGGAGGAGGGCTGGCGGCGTCTCGGTTATCTCTCTTTGCGACGCCTTTTCCAAAACTGGTCAGAATGGCATCAAGAATCAAGGGCGACTCCGGTCGGGTCTATGAGCAGGGCGAAGTGCTCCAGCAACATCGCACAGACAAAAGCGTCAGCATCTTCAAAGCTACGTATGTCTGATAATACACAGACTCGACTGCGTTGCGGACCTTGGCCTTGCTCACCACTCCAGTTCCAGATCCGACAGTGAAGAGTTCGTTGTGAAGCGTGTGTCCAGACCCTTCTATGATCTGTCCTTGCGTCTCGCGGACGACCTTGGGCACTCCCGCCCACTCCGATTGCACAGCGATCACAACGGAGAGGAGAGCGTTCTGATATATTCTTATTACAAAAGCACGCTCCTTTCTCCGATTCAAGGTGACTCGGAATTCCCCGGGGCTGAGGTGCAGAAGATACTGCGACATGTCGGGCAGGCCATTCGAGAGATGCAGGCCAGGGACTGGATCCATCTTGGTACTTTCCCAAACCCTTCCCGCAGATACTGAGACGTCAGGCTGACCGATGGTAACATTCCTGCAGACGTAAAGCCGGACAACATCCTCGTCAACTGGACATGCGAGAACGACGGGATCAAGACCGTCTCGAATGCAGTACTGGGCGACTTCGACATTGCTTTCAAGTTCGAAGATACCAACAAGCTTAACCTCCGCCATGCGATTGGCAACGCCATGTGGCGGAGTCCAAAGGGACAGGCAGGAAGAGATCTGACCAAGGCTTCAGATATCTTCTCATTTGGACTCGTCATACGTTCATGACGCCCAAGCGATAGCGCAAACTCTTTTGTCTGACCTGACCTCTACCTAGTGCCTGTACGCTTTCGGAGCCACGGACTTTTTGCTCCTGGATGACTACCAAGAGCTGGCATCCCGCCAACACAAGAGATCGTGACCCGATATTTCTGCTACTTCGGTCCGGTGCCACCAGGGTTATTCGAGCAAGTCGACGACCAGACTTGGGAGGCCGCCTTTCGAGACTCGGCGGAAATGGCGAGACAGGCGGTGGAGGAGAATCCTGAGCTCCGATTCGCGGTCTGGGACCAGCAACTGGATCCGGAGGCATATGCCATGATCGCCTCAATGATGAACTGGGATTCAACGGCGGCCAGACCGTCGATTGAACAGGTGTTGGCTAGCCCATGGTGGCGTGGGTTGCCGTGATTGAGAATTGGGCCTCGAGGTCTCGACAGCGATAGCTCAGGGACATTCGGGACTTCCCTTCCATCTTCGTAAGGTACTATCATATCTGCCAGGCGTTTCTGATCTTTCTCCCGTGCATTTAATAATGCCGTATACATAGATGACACGCCTGGCGCCCGGGATGTCGCGGCCGATAGCCTGAGGGGCCGTATATCCGAGAGCCACGCGGAGAGCGACCATCACCAGAAAGTCGCGCAAAGTCATATGCATCGAGGCTCAGAGTTTGGAAGGCTAGGTGCAGCTCGCGTATGCTTGCTCTCAACTTCTTTTGAACGAGCTATAGCTAGATAGCGGTGTAAGAGCAGAGTGTCGGAGAGGAGGGACGACTCTGGTTCCTTTTGCATTCTCACTTACCTCCACCGGTACTGTGCCGTTGATATCCATTCTCAAAACAGTCATCACGCAACACCTCAGCATATCATGATGTGCGCAAGGCGGGCTCCCTTTTGATGGTCAGCAATTAACTGTTTTGTAGATCAATCCGCCGTCCTCTTCAGCGAGCACAGGGCACCGAGCATCCACGAGGACCATCGTCCACCCAATACTTCGTCTGCGGTACCACCAAACAGACTACCTATCGGCAATCCATCATGGCGTCCCAGAACTCTCGTTCTCCAAACGGTCCAGCAAGACAATCCGGAATCCAAAAAGTCACGGCGCTGGTCCTCTCATCACTCTTCAGCATCGCCGACAATGTCGTCATCAGCCTTTCCTGACCTATGCTGATCAAAGTCAGCCCCGACAAAGTGTCTCTGCTCCTTCGATACCTCGAGAATGCCATGTGGACTCAGCTTTACAAGTAGCTTACCGGCGCGCAAACTTGGACCCGACTCAAGCCGTGGTGCTTTCTGGTGTGGTGTCGGTGATGTTTACGTACTGGAATGAAGTGTTTTCGGGAGGTTATTCCCATGAGCTCGCTAGGTCCATGAGCTCTGGCGAGTGTAGGGGGGCGGTACGGCAAGTATGGCTGGGCAGAAATGTTGCCACAGATCAAGAATGGTTGGGAGGATTTTTTCTTGCCAGGAGTGCGACCATTTGACTTTGTGTGAAAGCAGCCCTTCCCAGCTATTCATATATGCTCTTCAACAAAATCAGCGAGCCATCGACGTCCAAAGTTTGCTGCCAGGCCTGTACGACACTATCGGATTTGCCAAACCATTTCTATTCTGCACAACACCCACCCTCCTATCCTCGTTGAACGATCTCCGCGCCTCGCTCCCCCACCATGTACATCGAGCTCTGCATATTCCCCAAGACAAGATTCGGAAAAGACACTCGCATCGATGACCCTCAAATTCTCCACGCCCTTCCCTCGAAGCCTAGTATCCAAAGCGTCTCCAAGAACAACGCTGCCGCACGGATGACACTCGGACGAGCATCCACTGCCGCACCCACGCTTCCGCCTGGTCTGTCTGGATCTACAGACATCCACCTCCAAAGCCGGCTTGCCCCGCGCGGAGACCTCGTCGATTAGCCACGGCGACGTTGCGCCGCGACCGAGCGTGGTGAGCAGCACCGCTACATCGGCTCAAATGGGATAGAAAGACCCGGATCCCCAGCGCCGGGAGGGGTCGTCGACGATGGCGGTTCTTGATGTGGACACTGCCGCGGAGACGGGATAGTCTATTTGCCAGGCAACGACCATCCCTCGCTTGGTGTGAGTTCTGTCCGGACTTTCCGGCGCGCGAAATGAGCTTTCCTCTGGTTCGACGACTCCGTTTTTCGTAGCTGCTTGTTGTAGGGCACGAGGGCGACTTGCAGGATTGTCCGCTTTGAGATGGGCGATGAGGCGGGCGAATTGCTTCTGGTTGGAAAGAGGGTGGACGACCGATCGTGGTGTCTTTCGATGGATGAGGTGATTCCATCCGGTTTGGCTTGATGAGGCGGATCTTCTGCGGGCGAGGTGGTCGTGGGACGTCGAGTATCACCGGTGGAAAGCGGATCGTCGTGGAGCTGGAGAAGATTCGTGGTCTCGGGACAGTGGACCACGCATTTGGCGGCGGCGGTCGTCTGGACATCTGTAGTCCTGTTGTGGCAAAGGGTTTTGCGTCGGCTGTGTGTCGAATTTGAGGCAGAGGAGACGGAGGAGAAAGAGGAGATGGAGGAGATGGAGGAGAAGAGTGCGCAGTGCGCATCTGGTGTCGTGATGTTTGAAACTCGGGGGTCAGAAAGTCCTCCTTCTTCTTGCAGGGCCACGCGATTGCGTCAGATACGACCGCCGTCTTCGATCATCATACATTTGGGTATTTCGCAGATGTCATCGCTCGCAAACCCGCTTGAAAAAAAGCAACTCTCACACGCTAGCAATTCCTCGAGATCATAGTCCAATCACGCTTTTGATGGTTCCTCCATGCGCTCCAACCCTCTCATTCAAAGCTCAACCCCACCCTCCAACCTCGCCTTCTTTCTTGCCGGTCCCTCCCTCAATTCCACCTCCAACTCCATGATCCTTGTCTCCATTTCCTTCGCCCTTTCCATCGCAGCTTCCAATTCCACACGCAACCGCTGCGCCTCGTCGTTCTTCCTCACCGCGGTTTGCTTCGCCTGTGAATCGCTGGCCTCCAACTCCGCAACCCTCCCTCGGAAAAGATCGTTGATCACTTCCAATTCGCTGACGCGCGTGCGGAGAGTTTGGTTCTGATTCAGAAGGGCATCGTAGGGTTGTGGTGGGTCCATGTGGCCGTTTGAGGCTCCGTTCAGGGCGCTTGGAGCTGGACTGGGGTTTCGAAGGGAGAAGTGTGGCATGCTGGGACTCGCTGAGAAGGAAGATTCGGCGGAGGGGAGGTTGACTGTGTCGAAGAGGTGTTGCGGTGCGATGCCGGGGGCGGATTGTCCATGGTTGAGAGGTGTGTTGCTTCGAGAAGCGGATATGGGAGAGGGAGCGCGGACGGAGTGTTCGAGCGACTGGCTCATTGGAAGACTGTGCTGGTGGCCATTATGGATGATTTCGGTTTGAGAGGTGCTGAATCCGTTCGGTTGCGGTGCTTGCATTAGACCGTCGACACCGCCGTTGCTGTCACGCTTTTTGGGTTGCGTTGTTTTGACCCGATTTCTGCTCTTGATTACATCCGTCTTTAGGCTGATCGGTCGCGGTCGTGCGTGGAGTTTGAGGAAGAGGCCACAAGCATTGCAGAGGACTGAGCCAGACTCGTCGCGCCGCCATAGTGGTGTGGTTGAAGCTGTGAATAGCAGTCAGTAAGGGGTCCGGCTTGGTTAGGAGACGACGCACGCACTTGAGCAATTTTGGCAGACAGGGGGGCCTCCCTATAGTGGAGCAGAACGTTAGCGATGTGTTGGAGAAGCGAAGTACTCTCTGTGTCTCGTTCTGGACGGATTGGCCTGAAGTCTGATAAAGTTTGATATCGATATCGATAAGAGAGCTTTGCGGAGAAGGCAGCCGACCGTGAGATACGGGATGATTGTGCGACTTACGCCCGTCTGATTTCCTCCGGCCGTCGCATGCGGTGCCGAAGCGTATTGAGCATGGTTGGCGCTGCTCATGGCGTTGGTGGGTGTTCCGGACCGCGTGCTTGATGAAATGTCAGTCAAAAGGCCGCGCAGAATCTTGGCCGCGATAAGAAAGAGCCGGCCGGGGAAAAGCAAAAGGCAGCACAACAACCCTGCTGACAACTGATCATCCCTGCAAACATGCGCTCGTGGCTTTGCCGTTTGAGCTCAAGTCGAATCGTCGGCGCAGATGATATTCACTGCCAATTTGTGTCTTGTTGTCCACGTACCTATCACTGCTCCCATTGTTTGTATTAATCTCCGCCGCGGGAGCCTGCGCTGCCAACATTGCCAATTGTGATAGAGCCGCGGACGAGTCTAGCGATCCTCCCAGACTACTGAATGATGCGCTTCGAAGTTGTTCGCTGCTGGATGTGGCTTGCGACAGTGTTGATGGAGGTCGCGGTATGTTGTAGCCGCTATGGCTGTCGTAATTGGAAGACGCCTGGTCCGCGGATCGTGAGGGAGGGTCTGCAAAAACTGATGATGGTCGTGAAAACGTCTGAGGCGCGTTGGGAGCGGCGTATTGGAGCATCGAAGGGTGGAAGAGGTGTTATCGCTGCGTGCGATGGCGTGGAGGCGATGTCTCTCGGCGAGGCGCGTGCCGGAGGAGGGAGGATGGAGGCGAGATGGCGGTCGAGTGAAGCGAATCGAAGGAAGGACGGACGTATTGATTAGTGGTATTACATTTGATGGAGAAAGGTCAGAAAGTGGTGGATTCGTCGTGAAAGTGTTCATTTCAATGGAAATGGCCGGATGAAGCGTCCCAGAAAACCGACGACGGGACGAAACTAAAATGCATCACAATATGATTGCTTCCACGTCCGATAAGATAAACTAGGGGGGGAGGGGGGGGGGCTGCTAGCGCCGGATGCATGAAATGACTTGCTGGAGATTGGAGCTATTGGATGATTTAATAATGAATATGTAGATGTTCGCTATGGTTACTCCGTACCTTTAGCTGAATGAATATCGCACACTGACAGGCACAGCTTCCGTCTGATATTCTAGTGGCTACATTACACCGCATCAATATTCATTCTAGTCCACTTGAATTCCAATGAAATATTAATGATCCTTCAGCATATATCTTGCTGCGAGCTTGTCGAACAAAATGCCCTTTGGCCGTGTGGTCAAGTCGGTACACATCCCACCGTCAACAAAACACCTTGGACATCCAGATCTGGGCAATGCTGATTTTGAAATTTAGGAGAGCGCTCATTCGCGTGTTCACGACTTCCCGCGGCCAAGCAACGGGACGATCTCCGCCCGCTTGAGCCTCTAAACTTAGTTCTACCGGGTAAAATACACGGCCCCTCTGGAGTCTTGACTCTTGACACAGCCATACTTGATTACCTCACTCGACTTTCCTCTGAGACCTGCACGCCCACACCGATCATGTCGCATCCGTAAGCCCGCATGCCATCACCTCAACTCCCTCTCCCAACATGCCCTCGAATCGCCCCGTGGCGTCTGGCTACGCCCGGATCGCCCAGGCAGAAGAGGAAGAAGAGGAGCGCGACTATTCCGAGAACGAGGATGATCCATTCACCGACCCGCGAGACGCGATCTCCTCCCCCGGCGTCGACTATGCTTCTTCACAACCCCGACGGCTCGAAGCGATGCGAACGTCGAGTAGTTCACACATCCCTCAACGAAGACGAGCGAACAGCAAAGTCGACATCAAAGCGATCAACGCGCGGCTAGAACGATGGGCGGACGAGATCAAAGAGAAGTTCACGCGGAGGAAGGTCCAGGGAAAGAGCTCGGAGGAGGAGCAATTGGAGATTCACCATTCGGTATTCCAGGCGCCGGACTGGATACGTCCCGCGACCAAGGAGGTGTTGGAGAATGGCTATGAGGATGGTTCGGAAGCCATGTCGAAGTTGGAATTCGACGACATCGTTGAGAGTGTACGAGTCGCTATAGAGCTTGGGACGCATCCCACATTGATCGCGCAAGGCAGTAGCGGGTCATACTTTGCGAGGAACACCGCAGGGAAGGTGGTCGGTGTGTTCAAGCCAAAGGATGAGGAACCATACGCGAGCAAGAACCCGAAGTGGACAAAGTGGATTCACCGCAACTTGTTCCCATTCGCATTCGGGCGAGCCATGTTGATTCCCAACTTGAGCTATGTCTCGGAAGCTGCTGCCTACGTGCTGGACTGCCAACTACGGACGAATCTGGTACCATACACGGACGTCATCGGATTGAGTAGTAAGAGCTTCCACTACGATTGGATAGACAGGAGAGCGTTTTACCGAAAGAACAGGCCGTTCCCCGAGAAGCTCGGATCGTTGCAGATCTTCTTGAAAGGGTACAAGGGTGCCACGGACTTCTTTCGGGAGCACCCATGGCCGGACCAACAGAGCGGCTTCCAAGATGTGCCATCACAGAAGCGAGCAAAAGGAAGATGGGACAACACATGTAGACCTACACGATCGAGTACGGCTCCCGCAGCGACAGGAGACTATGACAGTGACGATGAAGCAGAAGGACTGGCAGGTGGGCGAGGGAGAAGACCGGCAGAATACTGGACAGAAGAGCTGCAACAAAGTTTCAGAGAGGAGCTGGAGAAGCTGGTAATCTTAGACTACATCATGAGGAATACAGATCGAGGCACGGACAATTGGATGATCAGAGTGGATAAACTTGGAAAGGTCTCGATTGTCAAGGAGCCTCCAGCAGACAGTCAAGATGGGTACAATCGAAGGGAGGATACCATGACACCCGTACCTGCCAAGGGTGGAGACGGCTCAATACCACGGATTGGCGCCATCGACAACAGTCTCTCCTGGCCCTGGAAGCATCCCGACGCCTGGCGAAGCTATCCCTTTGGCTGGCTATTCATGCCCGTGAGCATGATCGGACGTCCCTTTTCTGAAAAGACCAAACGCCACTTCCTCCCACTCCTCACCTCCAAAGAATGGTGGAGTGACACGCAGATCAAACTCCGCCGCTGCTTTGAAATCGACGCCGACTTTCAGGAGAAGATGTTCGCTCGGCAAATGGCAGTCATGAAGGGTCAGGCCTGGAACGTTGTCGAAACCCTCAAGACTTCTGATCACGGCCCACTCGAACTCACCCGTCGAAATCGCGTGCACGTCTGGGACGACATTGTCGATATCCCGGTCGCCGTATCTCTTCCTCGAGCATCAGAAGAAATGCGCCGCCGCGCAGCAGCAATGGAAACCGCGGCCACACAAAAACGCACCCAACACTACGCGACCCCCACCCGCCGTGTCGTCGAAGAGGACGAAGAAATGGACATTTCCGGCGCGCATCCTTCCCCTTCAATCCCGTCCGGCGACCTCCTTGGCTTGCACACCACCTCCTCCCTCCCAGCCGGTGATCCCCCAAACCGCTTACCGCTTCAACGATCCCCGCCGCGACTCTTCCCCCACCAACACACACCAAGACGCCCCACTCACCCTCCAACCACCACCCCTCAACCGCCCCCCCGCGGCCCCGCGCTCCCCCCACACGAATCGCTCCCGCGTGAGCCACGACCTCTCCCGCTCCACGCCACGGCATCAACCCCGAAGAAGCCGAAGATTCAGCTTGAACTTCACCTCGAGAAGGGCCTCTAGTCTGGGCTACGACGTCGACGACGACGATGGAGGAGACCTCGGGTATGGCGCTGCGGCGACGAGGGAAGGGAGCATGAGGAGGGTGATTGTGGAGAGGTTGGAGGTTGTGAAGAGTAAGGCGCCGGTTTTTAGCTGGTGTTGAGTCGAATGACCCGGTGGGTTTGGCGGCGGGTTGGGTTTTTTTTTTGGGGTGGAGTTCGGGTTACGACGGGAGGGGAGGGGAGAGATGTAGATTTTTCGAGGAAACTGTTGTTGTGTGTGTATGTGTATGCGACTATGGACAGAGATACCTGGAGGTAGAAGGTCACGAATTTTTTGGAATGACGCATAGGTGGTTTTTATCTCTCTTTTCCCGTGGAGACGTTTTTGTTAAAAACAAAAAAAAACCGACCCTGGCTGGGAAGGTATATAGGGTGGTTGGCGATTTCGTGATTATGTGGTTGTGGGGTGTTTCGCAAACTTCATCCGAGCCGTCGGGCTCGATTCATAGTTCTAGCGGTGAGAGAGAGGAGAGTGAAGGTGTATGTGCCGCATCCTGTCGTGATCGGTGTCACGTAGTGAACTCTCACACCACTCACGGCAGGTCGTGGAACTGGCCTGCTGCGACCCAACTGCCGTCCAAACATCTCTCGAATCAATCCACGAGTTTTTCCCCCGTCGCCACGTCCCCACAAACTTGCCGTGCCGTCCAAGAAAAGTTCTTCTTCTTCTTTTCCCCAACACCACGGCACAGCACCGCGAAAACAACAGACCCCGTACAACGTACCACCACATCAACCCGAGGCGGGGGAAGGGGATTCCCACCCGTACGCGAACTCAAAACCCTCGCGGCTTCCGACGGTGACACCCATTTTCATGCCCTCACGCCACACCGCAAATACCACCACCCCTCCCTCATCCACGCCGTGAGACCTCAGAGATCCACCCCGCCACTCCCTCCTCCTCCTCCTCCTCCTCCGCTGCCAAAATACAGCGCCACCACAGCCACCACCACGGCCGCGCCGGTCCAGCTCACCGCCGAACGTCGATACTTCCACGCTAACGTTTCCAAGCGCTGACGGAGCGCTCGTCTGTGTTCCGCACGCGCGACTTCGGCGGCTTGGAGGCGGAAATGTCGTTTTCCGTCCTCGATCGTTTGCTGCGCGAGGACCGTCGGAGAGGAAGAAGTGGAGGATGGGTGGGTGGTAGTTTTCAGCACGCTGTGGGGACTGATTTTCGACCAGGCGCGGAAGGGGAGGTGGGATGGGAGGTGGGTGGTGTAGAGGGAGCGGGGGAGCGGGTGCGGCGGATGAGGGATTCGAGGTGGAGGGGTTTGGGGAGTTTGGAGAGGAGGGAGTGCAGCATTTCGGGCTCGGAGGGGGCGTGGGTGAGGAGGGTGGGTTTGCGGGTGAGGATGATCTGGAGGTGGGGGTTTTGTTTGTTAGTTTGGTGGTGGGAAGGATGGGAGGGAGGTTTACGGTTGCGAAGAGGTAGACTGGTATGGCGGCTGGACTGGACTGGCGAGGAGAAAGTCGAAGAGGCGGGCGATGTCGCCGTAGGATTCGATGTCGTGGGCGTAGAGGGTGAGGGTGGCGGCCAAGGCGAAGAAGGGGGTTGGGTTCGTGGCGCCGGAGAGGTGGCGGTAGAGCTCTTCGTCGGCTTCGTAGAGGATCGCGGGGAGTAAGTGGAGGTGGGCTTCCGCGCCGGTCAGAGTCGGCAGCATGAAGTCCCGGATGCGCAGTAATGACAACCGCACGGCTACCGGGCCCGCTGCTTCGGCTCCGAGGACGAGCAGTAGGACTTGGATGATGTCGTGGTAGCCTTGGAAGTAGCAGAGGAGAGGATGTTGGCGTAACACGGCGGTGATGACGTTGGAGAGTTCGCGTTTGCGAGCTGCCATACGGGTGTCGGATTCGTCTGTTGGGGGGGGGCGAAGAGCGGTCAGTTGGTGGGAGGGATGGAGATGCGAGGGATGGGATGGGATGGGGGGTGTGCCCGCACTTTCGGGGTAGTACACGAATGAGCGATGGACGTCGAGCTCCACTTGTTCTTCGTCGCGGTGGGTTGGTAGTGAGGCCCAGTCTTCGTTCCAGTCTTGTTGGCTGGCATCGCAGCCTAGCAGTAATGGCCCTGGTGGACATGGTCAGTTAGAGGGAGGGAGATGGCGTTGGAATGGCTCATGTCCAAATTTACATGCTGTCCGGCGGACCTCATCGTCTATGAGTCCTCCTTCGGTCGAGGCCAGTTCTGCTAGGACATGGAGATTTCTATCACGGCATGCTTCCTGGATGCGCTCGATCTTCTGCTGTTCTTCTGCGGATGGACTTGGCTTGGTGTATGCTGGGGAGGCGGAGAGCGGAGAGGGCGCAGTCGCTGTAGACTCTCTGCTGTCGTCTTGATCCTGACTCGGCTCCCGGATTGAGGACGTAGATGGTGCCATGGAAGACTAGTAGTCTAGTTACTCCCCACGGAGCCCGTTCAAGTCGACACGGCACGTCTGTTCATTGATCCCGAAGGAGCACTTGGCAGCGGATAGACTAGAGGCGAGGCAAGTCGTGATGTCGCGCATGATAGATCGGCCGGACTCGTCAAAGCAGCCAGCCGCGCGGTTAAATGTTCAGAAGGAGGCAATGCAGTACCTTAGTGTATCGGATATATATGGTTATGCGGGGTGTTTTGTATACGAAGATGTAGAAGTAGTTATTTTAGTTCCTCCTACCTTGGCTCCGCTCGAGGTTGAAGATGTGGAGTCGGAGGAGGGAGGGAGATGGGGAGCTCAGACTCAGCAGGTCCGACCGACTTTCCCACTGACAGCACCTCACATCTCACCTCTAGTTCTACAATGACAATCCGAATTCATCGACACTGCCAAACGAGACTCTTCAGTATACATCCGTCTGAGCAATCTCTTTCGTCACTGAGCGAGCGCATCGTCTCTTTTGCTCATATCGACAACTCTCTTGTCCACCACTCTCACGGCACGGCACGTACTACAATGACATGACAGACACCAACCAGATCGGATTTCGGCTCGACTGACCTGACGCCCAACGGGAGCGACCCAGTGGACATCGGACCCACGCACGACTTGCATTCATCCGCCATTGCCTGATCCCTGCCCTCATCACGGTTTTAACGCACCTCTGCATATGTGACGAATGTGACGAATGCGCGCGGGACAGGCAGGCGACGAGCGCGTTCGGAAAACACGGGATATGTCGATATGACAGATCACAAGACGTGACGACGATTACCAGCTGCATGAGAGTGTTTGACACTTGACATCTCCCTGGTCGGGCGCCAACTCCCCAAGTCTGCGTCTTCAAGACCGACTTCCCCACCGTTCGGCCTCTTGTTTGGTCGCACGACGTTTCTGGCCTTCAAGGAAAAAGCCCCACCCAGCACCCGGGCCTCTGGACCACTTCGCTGGAACCACGACGTCAACTCTTCTCGCCGTTGGAAATATATCTGATACGGCACAGTCGCTGTCGGTGTACGCTGCATGGGTTTCGGCACCTGCTCGATGTATGGTGTACCACAGTCTTCATTGTAGTTCCTGGGCGAGACTGCCGCAATATATCTCGACCGTCCGCTCGCAAGCATTCCCTTGATCAGAACTTCGCTTGCATTATCCCCAGCCGACAAGGGCTGGATCATTTGGTGCTGACATTCTCCCGACAATTTTTTTGGCTCAGGTTTACACTATGCGCGGCTACGTGCACGAGCAGACGTGAACAGACCAGCATCGAGCTATCGCCCGGCGGCCCAGGGGTATGCCGCCTTCCGACTGTTAACCCGACAAGACCATCTGGACGCTCGGAAGATACTATTTCCTGCCAGGCCTGCCAGGTCCAAGAGCTCCCCTCCGGTGTCCCAATCATTGTATCCACCTCCAGGGCGACGCCATCGTGATGGCCGAGGGAGCTGAGGTCAAAGCCAAGCGGATCGGCGTTTATACAAAGACCGTGGTTCGGAGCTCGGCATGCCGATGGGTACTACGTGCTCGCATACGAAATCCACGTTGCAATGATGTCGTTTCCATTGGAGAAGACTTCATCCACGTCAAGCAGGTCGGCGAGAGAGGCCAATTACATGATCTTGCCACGAAAACCGACTTTGACGCACACATCCGAGCAGCGGCTGTCTTCGACCACAAAGAGGACGACTTTCTCACGGATATCAAGACTGAAGCAAATCCAAGCCAGCCAAGCGCGGGCGATATCGCTCCCCAGTCACTGGTTTTGACATTGGATTCGCACGATCTGGTCTTTGTTTACTTGCACACCGACGACGATGGCACTCTTCGGTTCGTCCAACAGACATGTCCAATGCCGTGCTTTGACCGAATCTTGTTCCAACCTGGAGAACATCTTGCTGTTGATCCCTCTTCCCGCGCCGTCGCCGTCGCGGCGAACGAAAACCAACTGATCATATACACGGCGAAAGCAAAGGCTCAGATCCAGCAAGAGCTACAAGCTCAATCACCCACGTGGGTACCGGTATCAGCTCAGCGGCAGATGCAGGTCAATGGCGTGATCCAGAACATGCAGTTCCTCATTCCTCCCGAGAGTGACGAGGACCACATCGTTCTACTGCTGGTAGTGATCGAAAAAGGCCGCACGAAGGCCATTCGCATTGACTGGTACCACTCTTCCGGCGCAGCTTTTGCACAGATTCATCCAGGACAAGCACTCGAGTCTGCTCGGAACGTGCCCAACTTACTCATACCTCTACGAGAGGCCTCCTTCCTTCTCGTAACGGGTAACGAGATTACGAAGTGGTCAAACATCCTTTCGGGCCACGCCACCGAGCACAGATTGAAGCACATCGAGGAGCCGCCCCAATCTCCCGGAATTTCCGGACAAGCTCCACTATGGGCCAGCTGGGCTAGACCGCCACGGACGAGATCTGCAACAAGAGACAAGGACTTCATCTACTTGGTGCGGGAAGACGGATTCCTCGTCCTTCTGACTATCGGAGGACCTTCCGCGAGCGTAGTCGTGAGCCAAGCAGGCCACTTTGCCTGTCACGTCGGCTCCGCCTTTGCCTCTCTCGGAGATGAGGGCGATCCGGACATCTTCGCTGTCGCTGGAGAGACGAGCTCGGGACAGGTCGTTTCTATGGGTGTATGGCCGTCGTATCGATCGATCAAGGAGATCACCCGCGTGGAGGCTACCTCAATGAACGAGGTTTCGGTCCTGCCAAATTGGGCGTCCGTCACCGACATGATCAGTTCAAGCGCCATGCATTCCAGCAAGAGTCAGAACAAGGCCGGCGATACTACACTTGTCACTTCCGGACGTCAACCGTACGGCACGATTACAGAACTTCGACGCGGAATCAGAGCACAGATGTTGGCATGTTTGGAGCTCGAGGGCTTGCGAAATGTGACGGACGTATGGACGATACCTAATGGATTGGGTGGCATTCTTGTGGTCTTGTCCAGTCCCGAATCCACTAGACTGATGTCCATGCCAGCCGATCCGGAATCCGAGGACATCTGTGAAGTCAGTGAGCAGACAGCATTCGACTCGCTGCGTAGCACGTTGACGGCGGGTTTTACAAGCAATGGTCGACTGGTCCAGGTAACGAGCAAGACTATCTGCGCCACTCCAACTATCAACGCCAATTTTGAAGACACTTTGAAGATGTCGCTGGACGATGACATCGAGATCACTGCGGCGACTGTTATCAAAGAGCCCTCTGTCGTTGTGACAGCAGAGAGGAGTGAAGATGCTTGCAGCATTGTCTGCTACTCGATACCACCTATCGACAGCGACGACGAAATTCGCCGAGTGGTGTCTATACCGCTCGGCGGCGTACCACTGTGTCTTGCCGCAATCTCTGTTGACAATGACATCCTGATCGTGGCGTCGACCCAGGATCGTCAAGTCGCCGGCATATTCTTGAAACGAACCGAGGGGAAACCACGCCTTTTTGCCACTGCAGTGCCGTCGTCGATTGACCCATCGGCTGTGTGCGACCACATTGCCATTTTGAAGTTTCCTGCAGACCATCCCGACTCCAACAGTATGCTGGCGGTATGCGGCTTTCGAGACGGCAATATTGCAACCTTCAAGATTGACATGGACTCCAGCGAGCTCCTCACCGACGGGCATGTCATCGATTTTGGCAACAGCACGGTCAAGATCATGTCATCAAAGACGGATCCATCCTCCGCAGTGGCAACGAGTGGTGCGAGTACATGTCTGCTCTCCTGGGATGGTCGAAGTCCGCAGTCTCTTTCGATCGAGAACATCTGGATCACCGACAGAAGCCGGCCGGAATTTGCACAGGGATCAGTGTCCGCCTGCGCGCAAATGCCGCAGTCAATCTATCTTTCAGACGTGTCGGAGGTCTCAATGGCGGATGCATTGGTGATGATCTCCAGCGATGACTTGCTCGTAGCGAGCATGGATCGAACCATCAGCACAGTTCCACGTCAGCTGATTGTGAGCGGAACGCCGAATCGCTTGATCTACTCCAAGGACTTGCGATGTCTTGTTTGTGCCTCATTGAGAGCGGAGGTCAAGATGCTGCCATCTGACAAGCCACGAGCACCCCCTGAAGAAAAGCGGCAGCTCTTCCCAACGATCGACTTCATCCCAACGCAGGACAAGATTTCGACATATCGGCATGACCTACAACCAGGCGAGAGAGTGTATGCACTACTGGAGTGGACGTTCCGGCAACAAAGCGATGGCAAAAAGCACACCTTCATCCTCATCGGCGGCGGGTACTTCTCGAGTAGTGGACGAAACCGAGGCCGTATCACATTCCTCCAACCTGTCAGCCGTAACTGGGAAATCAAAGAAGTGCGCGAAATGAGCAACAAGAAGTTCGACGACCCAGTCTACAGCATGTGCATGTACGACGCAACCACCTACGTCGCTTGCTCGGGCAACAGCGTCTTCCTCTACCAACTCTCCGACAGAATGAGCTGGGTCCAACGCTGTACACCCTACCGACTGAACAGCCCAGGCGTGCACCTCACCGTCGAGACAGACACTTCGCATCGGCGACTCATCATCATCTCCACCGCCCTCGACTCCCTCGTCACCCTAAACCTGACGCCCACCGGCCTCACCCCAATATCCATGGGTCCCATCGCCCACAACTCCCTATCACACTACACCATCCCAACCTCCTCACCCCTCTACACCACCCACCTCCCCACCACCTCTCATCTCACCCTCCTCACCACAAAAACCAGCCAACTTCTCGGCCTCGCCGCTCCGAAATTCTCCCCCACCAACACCACCACCCCGCAAACCTACACCTCCCTCCACCCCCTCTTCTCCGCCCCCCT
>AFIY01000089.1:0-41539 GCA_000223825.2 Zymoseptoria passerinii SP63 | reverse complement strand
GGTGGAGATGGTGTGTAAAGATGTGGAGCGGGAGGGGAGGGAGAATTTGTCGGCGCGGAGGAGGGTGGAGAGGCGGGGTGGAAGAGAGCGGATTTGTCGCCTGTTGTGGCCTCGGGGTTTACGACTTCGTCTTCCTCTACCGAGGACTCGCCGTCGGATTGCTGAGAAAGACGATGTTGCGCGCGATTTGCGACGCGAGGGGTTCGGATGTGTGAAGGGTGATGGCGCGGAGGGCGCGGAGGTTGGTGTCGCAGAGGCGACGCATGTCTTCAGCGCCGAGTTCGAGGCCGCCGGAGCCGAGGAGGGGGAGCCCCGCGAGACCGTCGGCGGTTTTGGGGACCGTCGGCGGTTTTGGAGCTGGTGCTTGCGATGTCGGTGAAGAAGGTGCCGAGGAGGGTGGCAACGGACTCTTGAATCTGCGGGTCGGTCTCGGAGGTGGGAAGGTTTTGGAGGGCGGACCACATGTCTTCTGAGGTGCGGCCGAGACCCACAGAGGGGTGGTGCTCGACGATGACGGAGAAGGCGGAGAGGGCGTGTGTTATGAGGAGGGGCTCGACGATTGAGGAGGACGAGGCGGAGGCTGAGACGATTTCTTCGAGCTTGTCGCAGATGGCTTCGACTTGCTTTTGATTGAGCTTTCGTGTCTTCAAGAGGATGCTCCAGTCTTGAAGTGCGGCAGCCTTGACTGCGATTGGTTTGTTCTCCCATAGCCAGACATCCATGTTGGACAGGAATGCACAGGAATGCCGCAAGGGTCTTCTCAGAAGCACGTTCGAAGAGTTTTCCGATGAGGAGCTTGGCCATATCGCGGCATGCAGCATCAGTGTCTCCGATCGACAACGGCTGCAGACGATTGAAAATCTTCGGACTGACTTCTGCCAGAACATCCTCACCCACTTTACTGAGCATTTGAAAGAGGAACTCCATGACGCTTTGTCGTCCAGCTGCGTGATCATACGCTAGGTTGCCCACCAGGAAAGCGGTATGCTTCTGCCAGCGGTCTTTGCCTTGTGGGTATTCCATGACGAACTGCAGGTACGCGCTCCTGGCACTCTCTCGAATCGACCTGTCCGGGTTGATGACCATGGCTTTGCCGACCTCATCCAGAACCTCGTACACCTCGGTAATGACAATCTTGCGGCCCAGTACAGCACGAAGGAACTTGTAGACGACACCTTGCCTATCTGGCTCGTCGATGTCGGTCTTCAAGCGCTTCAACAGCAACGCCATGTCCTTTTCTCTGACCACGACAGATCGCTTCTCTCGCAGAACAGAGGTGATGAGCTCCAGGGATGCCTTGGACGAGTCGGTCGTGGTGGCGGCCGATCCCTTGATCAGATTGACAGCTTCTTTGACGTAGACCGGCGCATTCTCCTCCAATTCGGGAAGCGGAACTCTCATGATTGTCGAGAGAAGACGGAGTGACGCAACCTTGACCTCTTCTTGTCCCAACACAAGTGCATCGCCAGCCATCGGAAGGAAGCCCTTCAAGTTCTGCGGCGTCTGAAGATCTTCATGTCGTCGAAGGACCTTGCGCAGGAGGTTCAAAGAAAAGCTGGTCAGCTTGAAGAGATAAGATGCTGTCGCACCTCTCATTTTTGACTTCTTCGGCTCCTCAGGCTGCACCAAGAACCTCTTTCGACGCTCATCGACTTGTGGTGCCGGCAAGGCCATCGCAGCTTCTTCTACCCTCACTTGATCCACCATCTGCCAGCAAAAGCTCAACATGTCTCTCGTCTCCGATGCAGGGTTCTGGTCCAGACCTTTTCGCAGTCGCGTGAGCAGCTCGTCGATCTTCTTGACCATCTTCATGTCCAGCTTCTCGGATAAGAATTGGCGAATGGGTCTCACAAGCTCGCCGAGTTTGTTCACCGGTGTGGCGCGAGCGAGCAACTCCATCGTGTCGAAGCTCTTGCTGCTCTTGACTTCCTTCATACCGCTCTTGTATTCTTCGGCATCCTTCTCTTGACCGGTCTCACCAAAGATGTCATCCATGATGACTCTCATCAACGCCGGAAGGCACTCGTCCAAATCACCTGGCTCGAAGCTGCCGTCGACCAACAAGGAGTGCACGGTATAAGACAGCACGTGCAATTGAGGACCTCGCTGGAGGGCGCTTCTGAGCTCCTTCAAGATGAACCCAAAGTATGATGAGCCGACCAGAGACGAAATTGAGGTCAAAGCTTTCCGCGTCTGATCTCGAGCTTCCTGACTCTTACTCCTCAGCACGTGAGAGACATCGGTCAAGACCGCAGGCAGACGAGCAGCAAATTCTTCTGCTGTCAGACCGAGCATGAGCTTTACAATGGTAACCGCAACAGGCATACGACGATCGACTGTAGACTCGTCCTTCTTGTGCAGGTACTCAAGAAGCGGCGGCAGCTGCTCTCCGATAATGGCCTTGCTGTTCGCCGGCGAGGGTGGTCCTCTCTCGACACCATCCACCATAGCTCCGAGCAATCGCAAAATCGTCTTCTCGGAATCAGTCCTGGTCTTGAGGTAGCCCGTGTACCTCTGAAACGTCGCTCGATACGCATTCTTGTTGAGAGCCTTGGAGAGAGCCCCAATAGTCTGCACTGACTGATCTGCCAGAGTCCTGCCAGCATCTCCCTCAATCTGGTCGAAGACGAAGTGTTCCAGCAGTGGGAAGAAAATGCGAGATGCGTTGGTCGACCCAAGACTCGATGCTTCCTCTGAAAGTCGGCGCAAGGCACGAAGTCGGCGATGTTGTTGGATGTGCAGTACGTTGCCGAAGATCGAGGCCTCTTCGTCTCCTCTCACAAGGAGTCCTTGCATGCCGCTCACTTTTTGCCATGATGGGAGCTTCTCGACGAGGTGGCCAAGGACCAGGAGATACTCTGCTCTGACCAATTCTGATGCATCGCCCATGCCGCGTTCGATGCCTGACAGAACGGCACTTTCCATAAAAGTCAGCCAAGCTGTGTTGTCCGATACTTCTGCAGTTGCATCGGCGAACAACTGCAAGGCATGCGATGAGCTTGTCCGGTTGACCCGATCTTCTCCATCCCGGATGTAGTAGAGACAATTGTGCACGATCGGCAGCCATTGGTCGAGCGTAAAGGATTTGAAGCTCTCATATATCCGTGCGAAAGCCCGCTCGCGGCGGTCGTGGTCCGGCTCGTCCAGCCTGCTGCCCATGGCATTCATATCATCACATATCTTCGCAGAATCTGACAGAGCAGAATCATCGCGAACCAAAGTCGCAAGAACTTTAGCGAGCAAAGTCCTGCCATCGGCACTGCGCAGGCGCGAGAAGAGAGCGCAGAGTGCATCGTAAAGGCTGTCTTTGGCAGAAATGTCGAAATGACTGATTAGTGGGAGGATCGTCTGCAGCAGGCCGGTCTTGATCCACGGCGAAACAGAGTTGCCTGGCTTCTTCAACAAGTCGGTACAAATCCTGGTGACATCGATTGCTTCATCCTTAGACGTGATTCGTTCCGCAAGCTTGGAAAAGGACTTGACGCAGGCATCGAGAACGTCCTTCGAAGGCTGCTGTTCAATGACAAGGCCGATGGCCTTGACAAAATTTGACACTGTTGGCTGTAGCACAGCCTCGGCGATGGCCTCATCGACCAGGCTGTCCAAGATCTCTTGCAGGACGAACAAACGTACTTCGTCCTTGGTGTGTTGTCCATGCAACAGCTCGGCCACGCGCTCTAGTATCACACTGCCACTACCCGTCAACAACTCTGCTGTTGATTGCTGTTTCGACCATGCGGAGATCAGGCGAAGGGTACCTGAGACGGACTGCGCATTTTCGTTCGCAAAGGTGTCCAGACGTGGGTAGACAAGCTTCTCGACGATGAGATCGCCGTTTTGCGCTGGACCCAAGTCTGTCATGGTGGAGAAGATCTTCACCAGACATTGTATTCCGGTCTGCCTGATCGAACGCTCAAGGGCCATGTCTGCTCCAGTCTCGTCTGCGATGCTCTCCTGAATGGCGTTCGAAGCACTCACCGTACACATCAAGATGCCGTTGATGAGCTTGGGTACGAAAGGCTCCAATTCTGATCCGAGTACCTGGAGCATGTCGTTCAACATGTACATCATACCCAGTTGCTGTCTGAGAGGTGCCGTCAAGGTCTTGAGATCTGTGAGGTCGGCGTTGCTAGATTCAACGACAGAGCCCAGGGCAATGTTGAGGAATTGCTCCAGGGTGTTCCCACCGAAGCGAGATAGAGCAACAAAAACGGCCTTTCTCCTCCCAGCTTGGCCTTCTTTGCCTCCCGCAACAGCTCGACCATAGAGAAGCCTGAGCAGCACGGGCATGAGACACGCGTGGTCTTCTGGCCGTATTGCTTCTTCTTCGTCTTCGCTTGAGCCTTCCCGCAGGAAGACTGAGAGCTCTTCCCGGAAACGGACCTCGTCCAGCAAATTATTCAAGTGCTCTTTGTAGCGAATGATTGAGTGCTCCCTCCACGCGAGGATCGCTTTGAGTGCCGACTGCTGGATTTCGACATCTCCGTTGGCGCACAGTTCAAGCAGAGCATCATGCACTTCGCTTGATCTGAACAGTACTGAGGGATTCACAAATTGAGCGAAAATTGCTAGCATCGCTTTTTGATCCTTGCGAGCCCAACGATCGGTAGTCGTCTGCCCGTCAATGTCATCATCGACATTCGTACCTGCCCACTTCAGCAACACCGGAACCAGTATACGGGAGCGCTTTTCTGCGATATGAGGGATCTTATGCAAGACTCTTAGGGCCTGGCTTCTCGAATTCGGAGATATGAGTGGGATCCGTCTCGAATCAATCAGGAGCTGCTGTGATGGTGTGGGGAGACCACTGCTTGGCTCATCGAAGACCTGCTTCCAGATTGCGGACAGTTTCGCGAGGTTGGGACATTCGAAGTCGGAAAAGACTTTGAATGCATCAGTGTTGACATCCACAATGGCGGACGGCTGCACTTCGTCGGTCTGGAGGATTGTCTTGCCATCGATCCAGGATTGTGCCAAAGCCATGACAGCGTCTTCGCCCTTTTTGCTCTGACATATTCCCGCTAGAGCTTCGGCTGCGTCGTCCCAAGCTTGTGAAAGATTGATGTGCAACAGCCCAAAACAATAAGCTGGCACTGCTCTTGCCATGAGGTCGTCCTCTGTCATTTTGGTATACTCGGAAGCCAATCGTCGCACGTTCATCGAGATGGAACGAGTTGTGTCAAGCGACGCCGGTGTTGATTCGATTGTAATTGCTGCCACAAGTGACTCGGGTTCCATCGTGCCGCGTTGTTGATAGATCTTCTGAAGTACATCCAACGCATCCTGTCTGATCGAATGCGAGGATGAGGAAAGACAAGAGATCAAGGCGTCTTCGAGGATGTCCATATGCGGCCCTTGCAGCAGCGCCGACTGGCTTCTGCTGATGAAGCGGCTCAGATTCGACCAGAACTTTGGCAATGAAACGAATTCAATACTAGCCTGACACAGAGGCACCCACAAGTCTTCTGCAGTGTCAATCTGACCGTTCAGCTCGAGAAGGTGTTTTAAGCCTGGGCCAAGGGCGAAGTCTCGCAACGAATCGTTTGTTTCCACACCCTTGACGACCAACTCAAGTAGAATGGTCTCCAGCTTCTTCGCAAGGTCGTTGCTGACGACCAAGAAAGGTAGCGCAGACAACGCAGTGTTTGCTTGAGCCAGAGCGGCCTCTGTGTTATGTTCGCCGTCGAGATTGTCAACCTTGGACACATCCGCGAGCACTCCTTGGATCATATTCGTCGGACATTTTAATTGCAGATCCATTTTCCCTCTGGCCAGTCGAGGAAGAAGAATGAACAGGTCGGAGCGGCTGACCGTGGTGTCTTCCTGCACAAATTTCTGCAGTTGTGGCAAGACGAAATTGTCAAATCTCTCGTTACCAAACCTCGAAGTCATGTCGCAGAATTGCAGAAAGTAAGGTGACCAGCGGGATGTCCGGAGTGTGTCGAGTATGTGTCTTCGCGCGAGAATGGCGTCGACCGTCGCTGTTTGAAGAGCCACACTCAGCAATGCCATGACTGCAGACGCAGAAGAGGGTTCCAATGTAGGCACGGTCTCGCACATCTTGAGCAGGTGTTCGATGGAGAGGATGATGGCTTTCCAGTCGGATATTCGGGATCCTTTCCTTACGGAAACCGCGGTGAACAGCATTCTGCTACAGAATCGGATTTCCTCATTTGTCGAAGCAAGCGTCGCCTTGCTGTCAATATGCGCCAGCAGGATATCCAGTATCGTTTGGAATGAGCCAGACATGCAGTGGTGTATCAGGCTGGTCAATACCCCAGATGCAATGTTGTCCATGACCAAGTTCTCGCCATCCAACTCTTGTTCGGCATACTTGAGCAAGCTCTTCATGACCGGAACACCACTGGTATGGATGCCATGTTGGACGCCCCTCACCGCTTCCGTGAGCAAGGTCATGGTACCCTGCAGGAGCAAATCTGCTGAGGAAGTGCTGTTCACCTCTTTGCAATCCTTCAGAATGTGCGCCATGACCAGATCCAATGGCTCTTGATCTCTCTCGTACACGGCAGCAGCTTTCCGAACCAGGAAGCTCAGGGCCTCTGCTGTAAAACGAACGATGAAAGGCTTCTGGTTCTCTCTGCCCAGGTATGATGCTAGCAGATCGTACAGAGGACGAAGGTCCGGCGTCAATAATCGAGACAGATACTTGAACAACCACGCAAGGCATGTGAAGCTCCATTCGATCACAGCGAAGTCTGGGTGCTTTGCAGCGACTGAGGCGACCGTAGCTACAGCACGTTGGAAGTGATGCTCGAATCGGGTGTCCAGGTCGTGCGCAAAATGAGAGAGGAGGTCCAACAGCGGTTCCATCGCAAGCGCGTCTCCTTTCTCGATGTAAATGGCCAACAGGTCCATGATCTTTCCCTCGTTGTACAAGACGACCGGCAGGTTGTCGCATAATGGCGATGCCTCTTTCGAAAAGTCCGTGAAGGTTTGCGAAAGATTGGTGTCTCTCCATTCTGCTAATGACTGACCGAAGTATGTGTGTGTGTTCTCCGTCGCCGTCTCTTGTCCATCAACATGCTTCTTCCTCCGGATGGGATCGATTTTGAGATTCGTGATTCGTTCGGTGAAGGATTGAAAGCGGAAGTTTCGTGATGAAGGTGTTGTTCGTTTCGTGTTCTTCTTCGGTTTGACAACGCGATTCGGCTTTGCAGCCTTTACTCTCACGGTCGACGACATGCTGGCTACATGTTGGTGTGGCGGTTGGAAAGGTTGAAGCTTCAAAAAAGTTCATCGCAGAGTCAAAGTCAAAACCTCGAAGCAGATCGGCGGGGTGCAGTCCGGCTGACGCGGGCCGAAAGCCTAACCTTACTAGGGCAGGAGCGCGCCTCGCGACTTTTTCCAGAAGTAAATGAACTTCTTTGGCGCATTGTCACATGCTAGCTGATGTATGAACAGACTCGACCTTCGATCAGAAGCTGAGTATTCACTTCTTGCACTCCGCATCTTATCCTTATTAACTTCACCTCCCCAACTTACTCCTACCGAATCACATTAACCCCTCGGAACACAACCTCGATCGACAATTGCCTCGACTAGGCGCACATCAAAGCTGTCGAACCCGCATCGGACCTCGACCACGACAGAGCCCGAGAAACTCGAGCCTTGTCGACTTGCCCTCCGGGCGCTTCCGCTATTATGGCATCCAAAATGTGAGAAGTCGACCTCGACGAACTCATTCAGCATCTGCTAACACGATCTCTACAGCGTCATCATAGGCGATGTCAATGGTCGCTTCTCGGAACTCTTCGATAAGCTCAGCAAATTACACTCGAAGCAGAACTTCGCCTTTGCCATCATCGCAGGCGAGCTGCTCGCAGATTCAGACATTGCCACGGACGACGACAACGTGGAGCTCAGCAAGTTACTCAAAGACTCGATCGAAGTTCCGTTCCCTACATACTTCGCGCTGGGGAAGCGCCTCCTCCCGGACCGCGTTCAGGAGAAGCTCAAGGCTAACAATGGCGAGCTATGTCCAAACCTCAGTATCCTCGGCCGTAGGTTCTCGGTGAAAACTTCAGAAGGCTTCCGGATTGCTGCCGTGGGGGGAGCGGATGCTGGCGATTCTGGTGAATCATTCGATGTTTTCGAGCCCAGATATACAGAAAACGACATCAAGGCTCTCAAGGACTTCAAGGATGCTGACATTCTGGTGACGACGGACTGGCCAGCGGAGATTGCTGATGGCTCCAGATCATCGACCACATACCCAGCACAGCCGCCACTAGGCGTTCGAAGCATTGCAGAGCTCTGCACCACCCTCAAGCCACGATACCACTTCTCCACATCACCCGCCTTCTTCGAACGCGAGCCATTCTTCCACGCTGGCGATGCTCCACGGCCTGTCACCAGATTCCTCAGCATCGCACCATTCGGAAACCCGTCAAAGCAGAAGTGGATCTATGCCTTCTCTCTCGAGCCTTCTACACCTCCACCTCAAGAGCTCCCGCCCGGATGTACTGCGTCACCCTTCACGGCCACTCGAAAGCGAAAGTTAGAGTCACAAAAGGACAGCTACAACGGTTTCAGGTTCGCTCATGGTAATGGTCAAGGAGGTGGTGATGGAGATCACTATCGTCACAATGGCCGACGAAACAAGCGACCGACCGTGCCTCAAGAATGCTACTTCTGCCTCTCAAGAGCGGACGCCCAGACGCACATGATTGGATCTATCGGGGACGAGGTGTACTTGACGATTTCCAAGGGGCCCCTCACCATGCGAAGCAACTTTCCAGATCTCGGTATTCCGTGTCATATGCTCATCATCCCGTTACAACATGCGCCGACCTTGAAGGCTATCCCTGAGACAGACGATGCTCAAAAGAACACAATGGCGGAAATGAAGCGATATCGCGAGACTTTGCACACCATGATCGCTACAAAGTCCACTCGGGGTGATGACGGCGAAGCAAAGCTTGGCGCTGTCACATGGGAAATCAGCAGGAGTAGCGGTGTTCATTTGCATTGGCAGTTCCTCCCAGTGCCAGCAGACATGGTGACAAAAGGCCTGATCGAGGCGGCGTTCGATGTCGAAGCGGAGAATCTGAAGTACCCCAAGTTCGCAAAGACAGAAGCGGAGACCAAGGAGGCGTTAGAGGGGGACTACTTCAGGGCGATGATCTGGACCGAGACCTCTGAGAAGGAGATTGTGCTGCCACTCGATCAGAGCTTCCGGTTCGATCTGCAGTTCGGTCGCAGGGTGCTTGGCAAGCTGCTGCAGCTGGAGAGCCGGACGCATTGGAAAGATTGCGCGCAGACGGTGGCTGAGGAGACGGCGGACGCTGACCTCTTCAAGGAGATGTTCAAGCCGTACGACTGGAACTTGGAGGATTGAGCCGATCAGTGTGAGCGGTGGGTAAAGTATTGAGCGGTGTGATCATTTCAAAAAAGCGGATCTGTGATGTCGGGTCGGGACATAGCGACGGCCAGTGGGCACCTACAGATCAGGTGACGGGTCAGATTTCGATTTCCAGATCGTTGTACATTACTGTATGCCCTAAATACCACGCAGATGACTGCAGTTTGATCTTCGCGATTATGAAATACAACCATCGGCAGACTGTCCTCGAGTACGTCGCGCCTTCCGCTCATATGTTTGCCTCAGGCTGAAACTTCCTCAAGAAATGGTGGGGTCCAACCCAACCCCTCCGCGCGCCCATCGTCTCTTGAATAACGCAACACTCTCCCTCCCCATTCGCTGCGACCTCAAATCTCTCTGACCCTCCACCTTCGCCATGGCGCCCAGCACGCCCCTTATAAACCGGATCAAAGTCCAACTCAAACTGAGCATCGCCCGCCTACGAATGGTCCAACAAAAAGACGCCGCAGTCGCAAAGCTCCAAAGACGAGAAATGGCCCAACTCCTCGAAGTCGGCAAGATTGAAAGCGCCAAGATCCGCGTAGAAAACATCATCCGATCAGACCTGAACAGCGAACTCCTCGAGATCCTCGAACTCTACTGCGAACTACTCACGGCACGCGCGGGACTGCTAGAAGCGAAAGAGTGCGATCCGGGCTTGGAAGAGGCGGTGCAGAGTATCATTTACTCGGCGCCGAAGATTAGTGGGGTGAAAGAGTTGAGTCAGGTCAGGGCGCTGTTGGCGGAGAAGTATGGGAAAGACTTCACATTACGGGCGGTGGAGAATAGTCAAGGGAAGGTGCCGGAGAGGGTGGTGAAGAAGTTGAGGGTGGAGCCACCATCGCAGGAGCTGGTGGAGGCATATTTGTCGACGATAGCGGATGCGTATAATGTGGACTACCCGCCGGGCATCAAAGCGCAAAGAGCAGCGGAGCTTGCTGCTCAGGAGGCCGGTGAAGAGGACGATGACGACGACGATGAGAACCCTTCAGGAGGACAGAAGGTCCCTGCATTGGAGGCGGCTGCAAGTACGGATGAGCTCAGCAAGGCGACACCACCACGGAGTCTGGGGTTGAAGAGTCCTGTCTCGGTCATGCCGTCTTCGCCGACTACCGAGAACCCACGACCAAAGGTCAATTTACCTGGACCGCCGGATCTCAGACCTTCGAAGAAGATGGTGGATGCTGCAAAAGTAAAGCCTGCAAATGGTAGTGGGCCCGGGGGTAAGATTCCGGATGTGGATGAGTTGCAGAAGCGATTCGCTCAGTTGAAGCGATAACACGGCTGGTGGAGGCTATACGCAGCGACGAATGGTATCACGATTTTGATGGGAGAGACGAGGCATTGGACCAACACAGCAGCTTCACAACCGATAACCGACCGCGGAAGTACTTGCTACCGAAGCGCGCGTGCTGCTACACCTGGGCTGATCCACTGCGAGTTGTTGCCTGCTCTGAAAGAAGCAGCCTGTGCACAGCTAAGTCCGTATTCTGGTCTCGAGACTTCGAGAGAACGTCCGCCGCAAAGCGCGCGTATATAACGGCTTTAACGGACGATAACATAAGCATGAACGACTATTCGAAGGAATGGCCCAGCTCTCCTGCTGAGGCGATGATCAATCTGCATTCGAATTCACGGGTATGTGCACACCGCGCCAAAAGGAACGAAGGATTTCGAGCTGGCCACTTTTACCAGAGCGAAGGATTCCGCCGAAGGATCTCGAGCCGGACATATATAAGTCGCTGGTGTAAACCAGGTCTGGGCCGTTTCTCGAGTCCATCGCACGAACGGTCTTGACACTCACACATTACCTGTTCCACAATCACATCCTGGAAGATCATAACTGAAGCTCATCACACTCAACCGACCTCCAACCATGGCATCACCTCCCTACATCCTTGGCCCGATCAGCACAACACTCATCTGCAGCACCACCGGCGTCCTCGCCAACTTCGCTTTCTTCTGCATGAACACCACAATCAACTACATCACCATGCCCGCCCTCCTCGTCGGCCACTCCAAAACCAGCACCACCACCACCACGCCAGCATCCCCCAACCCCTCCGGCGCAGCCACAATCCCTCACTTGAGCCGCCAATGGCAGCAAGTATACTTCGGCGGCCACGCAGCCGGTCCCGCACTAGCCGTCGCCGCGACGCTCGCGCATGGCCTCGCGGCGTCCTCCGTCGACGACACGACTGTGAAGTGGTTGTTTGGCGCGGCGGCGGGGGTTTCGATTGCGGTGGTGCCGTATACGCTGTTGGTTATGTTGCCGACTAATGATGAGTTGCACGCACGGGGGTCGGGCAAGAAGGATGGGGACGAGGCGAAGACGTTGGGGTTGATTTTCAAGTGGATTGGGATGAGTAAGACGAGGGCGAATATGGCTTTTCTGGGCGCGGTGTTGAGTGGGTTTGGGATTGTGAGGTTGCTGCGAGGGTGATGGTGTTGCTGGGTGGATTTTGTGTCGCTAGGCATGAGGCGATGATCTGCGCCGTGTTTGCAGAAAGACTACTCAACTCACCTTTCTACGTAGCTATGTGAAATATGTCGCATACACACAACTACGACGATCCCTCATGTCTCATCCCATCCCGACTCCGCAACGTCTGCTTCGTCGCCCTCGCCAAATCCCTTTCCGCCGACTCCGCACTATATCCCACTCCATGCACCTCCCTCGCCAACTCCGCCGCATAACCAATCTCATACTCAAACTCCTTCAACGCGCGAATCTCACTTCCAACAAACAGCCCGCCCATCAAACCATCCAGAACTCCAGAGCTGAGACCCAACGTACTCAGCAGCATGAGCAGGAAGGAAACGTAGTTGCGCGGCGACCACCAGACGGCCACCCAGCAGCCGATCGTGATGACGATTTCCGCGCCAAAGTGGGCGAGTCTGTAGCGGCGTTGCGTCCGTTCGCGGAGGTCATATTTGGCGATCATGTTTTGGATGAGGAGGTAGGTTTCGTGGTCGAGGGGTTGGATCTGCGATGGAGCTTGTGGTTTTGGTTGGGAGGAGTAGGAGAGGAGTTGTCGTGTCAAGGTCGTTTCGATGGAGAAGTGGTCGCTTAGGGAACACCTCAGTGTGGGATGTCGCATGGTCATCCCAACTTCGACGTTTTCCACTTTCCATTGCTGTCCAGTATGTTCCGAATTGTCGGCGAAGAAAATATAGTCGAGCCGTCTCGCCTTGTGATCCGGCTCGTCAGGATCGATCGTGGCTTCATTTCCTCGGTCCAGGTCCTTTCGCATCTGTTTACTCCATCGCCACGTATTCATGCGGTGATCGCACGTCGTGCCGTGCACATCCAGACACTGCTTACTCGTCGGCACAGCCTTCCCTCTTGCCATTTCAGCTTCACTGTCCGCGCTACCCACCGCCGACTCCGGATGTATCATCCTCCAGACATCCTTGACCGCGCCATGCGCTTCTATCAACCGATGCGCCAAGCTCAGCGGCACCATGTTGAAGTCCCCCAGTCCGATGACCATATGCCCTCTCTCCACAGCATGACGCATGAGCTTCGCAATCTCCCATGCTTGCGCGGTACGATGGCAAATATACGAGTCGTTCGGCTCTCGCTCATACGGCGCATGGAGATGCGTGCAAAAGACCTCCACAACATCCTTGACGCCCTTTCCGATCCGGATACGAGCACAGGCTACGCCTTTCCCGACGTACCAGTCTCCTCGGAAGAAAGCCGCGGGTCGTCCGTTGAGTGGGTAGCGATACATGGAGCTCTCCTCGATGGGCCATTTCGATAGGATGGCCAGTCCGCCGCCAAAGATGCCGCTGAAGTAGAATTTGCCGTAGGGGAGGATGTGCTGGGTGAGTTCACGGATGGCGAGGAAGTCTTCTTGCGTCCAGCATTCTTGGAGGCCGACGATGTGAGGTACGGGTGATGCGTTGGCGAGTTGTTTCCCGATTTCTACGAGGCGGGCGTGTCGGTGTTTGCTGATGAATTTGAGGCCCCAGCAGTTTAGTGAGATTACTCGGAGACTGCTTGGTAGGTCGAGGAGATTCTTTGAGTTGGCCATGATGGGGTGATGGCTCGATTCATTTTGGCCAAGGCATATGTTGCGTCGTGTTGATGGACCCGACGTCAGGGGAGGACTTCGGACCGGGAACGAAGTGAGGTCGACCGGCCTCTGACCAACCTCAGGCATCACAATGAGAAAACACTTCACTTATCGATTAGCAGCCACTTTTCCCCTGCAAATCTCGGCGGTATATGAAGGCCTGTCAATTTGCATACGAGATCCGGATACGAAAGATGTCAGGAACAGAGAATCGCCTCTCCTTCCGTATCCCATGCCAATGCCATCGAGATGAAGTCTTAGTCCACCTCCCAACCTGGATCTTCCCAGTAACCATCATTGCCTCTGTTTCTGTTCCAGCCTTGCATTTCCTTCGGTATAATCTCGCTCCCTCACACGTTCCGTGCAACACCATCGAATGACCGTCGTCATGAGACTAATCGTCAGCGGGGAGGGAGAAGGGAAGATTACTAGGAGGACCCACCCACGCCCGCTAGACAATTCTTCTGCATGCTATCGGAGCCGTGTTCGCCTTACTAATGCGTTGCGCCGAGACAAGAGGATCGGAGACGAAGACGAGAAGTCGCTGAGATGGAAGTGAGGTAGATTATTACTGGCAAGCAGTTGATGTCAAGGTCCGTGATTGAAAGAAGGCGGGCTTCGAGATCGTGTTCCTAAAGTCGATACGGAAAGGTTCGAGCTACACTTTAATTCTATATACCATGGCTGGTCCGGCAGAACTACTCGGCCGCCCCTCTGACATGATCAACGGTTCGCCGATTCACCAGGAGTAGGTGGTGCACGGGTGCGATGAAAAATTTCAACCACCTTCATCTTGATCTTTCTCTTCATACTTTGCCCACGTCAAAAATCAATTCGACCAGGACCATATTACTCTTCGGGGCAATGTTGTTGGGATGAACAAGGCAAGTAAGTACCAGTGATCCCAGAAAAGAGCGTGTTCAAGGTTCTTGATTTCTTTATTCAGGAAAAATAAGGAGACCTCAACAATAATGCAGCGTCGATCTTCCACCCCACCGACCGCCATCTTCACCATCCCTCCGCCATCTACCACGTCCCCCGACCTGTTACCAACAACTGGTCCCTATCGCCAACCCATCAGAGAAGATTCATGATTCTCAATTCATAACTGCATGCAAGAAAAAATTTCAACCAAAGGAAACTAAAATCGAAAAAAGGAAAAACTAAATACAGGATCCGAAAGGCAAAAAAGAGAACTTCCATATGTGTCGTTCTTTCTTTTCCACTGCCGCAAGGCGTCGACCATCCAAAGAGGCGGTGTCGACTCACCAAGCCGGCATCTCCAAATTTCCAAAGCAGATCGTCAAGTCAAATGGCTTTCGTCCTCCTCATCAACATGGACCCGACCGCTACGGCCCTCACCACCATCATCTCCAGGTCCCATCGCCGTCGATCGATACGCGGACCTGGTCCCAAAGGATTACAAAAGAGAAAGAAGCGAAAAAGGACACCTGCCGAGTCGAAACACGCCAGCTCCCGGCGAGGGAAGCCAACATATCCCGACGGACCGGTGAATGCATGCATGCGAAGAAGGGAAGATGCATTGTGTTGTTTGCCGTAGCTCCACTCCGTCCATCATGGAAAGATATCGGATGGGAGCGGATGTGGTCATGAGAAAGATTCGTTATCGTGATGTTGCGCCGACTGTGGTGTGCTGTCCCGCCGCTACGCCGTTATGCTGATGCAATGCCAAAAACTCCAGGAGATCCATGTGAGTTCAATTGTCCTAGCGCTACTGCTGACCGCTGGTATTTTGGTGCTCGGCTACAAGCTCGACCAGTCGCTGGTGGAAGGGCTGGTGGTTCATCGTCGTCGGCAGCAAGTTGCTTCGAGGGAAGGTGTTGCGCTGACGATTTGGAGGTGGCGTCTCCATGAAAGGCGAACCGAGGCGAGGCACAGGCTCTGCAAGTCGACGAGGAGCTGAGCGGGCGCCGAAAGGAATATTCGACGTGCTCGTACAGCTTGGCGCTTCAGTCATCTCCATGTCGAATACGGGGAGAGGCAGTCGTGGTGCGAAGAGGTTGGCCAAGTTGTCGGTCGCTTGTGTCCCACCGACCGTGAAGCCACGGCTTCGGCCGATGATGGTGCCAACGGGAGGTCCGAAGACGTCTTCCAAGGCCCCGCGGCGTGGCTTCTCCTCGTCCGAACGGAATCGGCGCTTTCGGGACCTGCGGTCGGTAAGGGCGCCTGTCCTGAATTCGACTGGAGATTCGAGCGATCGACCATTGAACTCAGTCCGACCTAGAGACTTCGTGTTCGCCATGCTCTGAAGCAAATGAGTGCGAGAAGATGATGCTTCTCCGTCAAAGGGCGACGCCAATGAGCAGGTGGGAACAGCATCGGCAGAAGGCTCGAGTGTAATCCTGAGCTCGGACTGGAGCGATGCACTCTTCTGATGAGCCTTTGAGCGAGGGATGCGGTCGAACCAGCCTTCTGGGCGAGACTGTCGCGCAGTGGGGAGTGCCTCGGGTGTAGGCTCCTCCTTGGCTAGTTGCGCTAGGGGACCGTCGGGTTGCATTGACGGTGCGGTCGATGTCACAAGCGACAAGACCATGTCAGACCCGGAAAACGAGGATGGCTTGCCGAATTGTTGCGTGGCTGGGCTTGATGTCTCGAATGGCGAGGGACTTCTTGTGCGCAGCATGCGTTGGTAGTGAGCCGAGATCGATGGGCGTCGTGCGCAAAGTTCCCGGAGTCGACGACGTGTAGCAGCGGCCCTTGGCCATCTGTTTTGCGACGCTTGCAGCGTGCTGGGACGTATTGTGTCAGGCGATCCGGCTCGCTGCATGCGGGTATCGACATCCAGAACCGCATCGATTGAGGCCGACGCCGATGAGACAGTCTTGCGGTTGCGCCAACTGCGCTTCGCCTTTGTAGCGACCTGATCGCATACACCCATGGGCGGTGTGCTCCCGGGAAGCATCTTAAACGGTGTCAAGGTAGGGTCGGAGAGGCAAGCGGAGAAGGTCATCCAGAGGTGGTCGTCCATTTGCTGTGTCCATTTGATGTCTCGACGAGTCTTTACTCGCTTGTTCTTGGGCGCAGCGTCCTGGCGCATAGGAGATTGTAGACGTTTTTCATGCTTGGAGAAGTCTTCCACGAATGGATCGTTGGCTTCTGATTGTGGGCTCTCGTAGCCAGTCGCAGGCGCGGAAAAGGCAGAGCTGCCGCAGGATGAGATTGAGGAGTCGGAAAAGGATGAGCAGACAGACTCTGCTCGTTGGAAGGCCGGCCTGTTCTGGTTGATCAGATCCCATTCCTCAGCGGGGCTGTCCATCTGACTGAAACTGGGATATAGCTTGGGAGCCGGAGTCTTCGGTGGCGTGCGCGCGCGGGAGAATGGGGCCGACATGGTCACAGGCGAGAGGTAATCCGCTGACGACGGCGGGAATGTCGGGCTGGACATTTGCGTGGGTACTTCGGACATCTCAATGGTCGGAATTGCGCCGTTCTCGAGCAGGACACTGGGCGCCTGGCGAATTGCGCTGGGACGCTTGCGCTTGACCTTGAAGGGCGCTGCGCGCGGTGGTGGCGGAGGCTCTATCTCTGATTGTCCTTCATGATGTTGCGCCTCTGGCGTCTTGGGCATGTTCGGGTCGTGGTATGGGTATGCGACGACGGTGTTCGGTAGGGCGATGTTGAGCGCAGGGCGGCGGATTGGCGACATGATGACGGCCGGGCGACAGCGCGTCGTCGAAGGGAGGTGTAAAGTGTCGCGCACGCGCAGGCGGGATGTGCTGGCACGAGGCGGTGACCGAGGCGACGCAGACGGGTGCTGTAGCGTTTGGCTGTCGCAAACAGGCGCCCGTGAGGGTGAGAGGGCAGACTATGCGTGTCGGCTCCGCATATCGTAGTCGGGAGGATGGTCTGGTTCTGGTGGGAACGGGGTGCGCTGTGTGATGTGGTCGCAGGACGCTGTGTGTTTGCGCAAGCAGTTTTAGGTCAGGATGGGGTTGAGGCGGATATGAAGAGGGAGCGGCGGGAAACGCCAAAAACTGTGGAGACGGTTTTAGTGCGGGTGGATTAGAGTTCGCTCCCCGGCTAGCCCGCAACACCTGGGCATCGACTCCCAAACTCTCGATCGAGCCTCGAGGGACTTGCGACTGGCAAAACGTCACGGTTCCCTTCGAGCTAATAAGTGTTCCCGATATATCATTTCCCTGTTCACGGGATACCTGAATACTTCCCAATGCCCAACTCTTCTCGATCAATCGATTGAGTTCCAGCTCGTGGCAGTTTCGCGAGAGAAGTGCAAAGGGCTCCAAACAAACACGGTCGCCGTCACACAACGACGGACGAGCTCTAGCACTCACAGCAGGAACGCTCGCTCGCACGCACGCACGCACGCGGCACTGTGATGACCCCGCGGACCCAGTATGCCACCACCCGCCGCCCGTTTCTGCTGGGAAAGCTGGCTAGTAGGAGGCTGCAGAGCAGAGCAGAGAGCAGCGGACGAACCGTCGTGCGGCGGTCAGCGTCCGACCAGCATAAACCCGTACCAAGGGTGTTCCAGTTTCTCAACTCAACGATTCGATCAACGTGGTTCTCCACGAAGCCCTGCAAACACCCTGCACCCAGGACTATAGTGGACTCCATCCAGGTTCGAACGTCGGTCAACCGCCGGACCTGTTCTAACTTCTTAGACCGCAGTAGCAGCAATGCACTCCTGGTGCAATGCATATACAGTAGTGTACTGGCATGAATGCACTATCCTTGGGCGTGCACACCTCCTCCACCTGAGCTGCCATCCACCCCTCTTTTGCGGTGTGATGGGAGAGCTCTCCACACCTTGACCCATCCCATCACAGTCAAACCCTGCACGAGATCAACTAGCCGACGCGTGCCACGCGTTCTTCTCGTGTCGAGGAAACGCGTCGCAAGCGCTGAAACTTCCACGCTAAAGTCGAGGCTGGTGGATAATCTACAGCACTAGCATCGACCCTGCTCGCAATCCATGTTGGGTTGCGCTCGATGATCGGAAGCAAAAATTCAACAGGCCAACTGCTTGTCTGCCATGAAACGTCACTTCATCGGTTGTCGCAAGGCGGCGCGGATGTTCGGTCTTGACACTCCTTGAGCAGGACACGTCCTTGTCCTTCATCTTCCCGAGCATTATTACATGAGCTAACCTCAAGCAGGAGCTTGTCAAACTGCGCGGCGCTGTGATCTAATGCCGGACATGGGAACTGGGTCCGTTTCTAACCACAGGATCGATGCAGGCGGGGGCGAAGGAGAAAGGGCCTCGCCCGACGGATCTTGCACTTAGACTTGACATACCAAGATAATCTACATGTTTTCAAGTCACTGGCCAGGTCAGCTTAACGGATAAGATATTGTTCTGGGCGTACAGCCAACGGTGCAGGTACTATGGCAGGACGGCTTTTCCAGGCGTACAGCTAAGCGTACAGGTACTCTTGCAGGGCAGTCTTCATCAGCCTGCGGATAGTCTGTCAAACACCATGGCAGCACAGCTCCATACCTGAGAAGATCACTTGCCGGAACATCTAGTCAGACGTACAGGTAACCTGACAGTAAGGTACTCTTCACGTCGACATCTGGTTTCGTCAACTTCCTTGCACCCCATTGTCTCCGCCTACCCCCACTATCGAGGAGAATGACGATAACGTATCTAAACGCGGTGAAACACGCCTGCACAAGGAAGAAGACGACCTCCTGCCCACGGGCATATTCCTCGCACGTGCGAGACGAAAGGTCCCGAGACAAGACAGTGCACAGCAGTATCCCAAACCGGTAATCTCTCTTCGTCGTCTCCACCACGTCCATGCCGAGACAGATTCCTTGGTCAAGCTCGAGCACATTCCTGTGTTTCTAAAGCTGTGGAGTGCTGTGAAACGACCGGAAAGACTTCTGCTCCGCTGCATGTACCAGCGTGCAGCACCGTTCGGGAGAGCTCCTTACCATACTTCGGGATCTGACCTTGCTGAACATCGACCGCAAGGCAGGCCGCCGAAGATGGTTTTCACCGCAGTGCCTTGCAGGTGAGTTTCGGGCCTTTCGGGGTCGTCCCGAGGTGAGGCAGCCTACCGTTCGTGCACTATTGCTTGGATCTATCGGAATCGAAGTGTTGACATCAACGCCTTCTGCGATCTGCACAGGCCGACATCACTCGGCCGACCAAATGCAGGCACCGAAAAGCCTACCCCCTACATACCATCAGCCCACGATCTATGATCTTCTCGCGAACGTGCCGTGTGATCTACACCACGGATGAAAATGTCATCTGATTCATGCCTCAATCAACCCAACGCACTTTCCCTCTTCCGGTGAGAGCAAAACCTCAAAGCAGCAAGTCCGTGTCATCTCAAGCTTTCGCTACTGCTCTTTCCCAACACAACAATCGAGATCTTAGCCTTGCCGAAGCCATGCGATCTCGTAGATCCTCCCGCCGCCGACGTGAACATCCAAACGTCTTGCCCGCCAACGGCTCGCGAGTTATTCTTGACAACCGCCTCTGACGTGGCCTGTTCACGATCCACGATCCATCACATTCGCGCGGGATGCTTGTCGATCCGCTTGAGACTCCGAGTCTCCGACCGTTGTAGAATTCAACCTTCTCTCCCATCATCTGGCTGTCAGGACTCAGAGTGAAGCATAGAACATGACATTGCGCGCGGGGTGGGACCGCAGGAAGACGCGTCAAAACGCGACTGAAAGTGCTCTGCCAAGTCTCCTGCCGCGGATTGTCATGAATCGAGCACTTTCGTATCGAAAATCGCGAGGACTGGCGGTGTAGACAACAGCCTCATTGACATCAAGGACGGGACGTCAGGTGCTGTGATCACGCTTGCGATGCGAAGACAGGTTCGACCGCTTCCGCGGCCCTCCTCACCGCGTGTGTGCGACGCGTTGTTGATGCCCCCAACGAACTCGGAGTGCGAATCCGGAAATCCGCAAGGACCGGCTTTCTGCCCTGTCCCGGGACGTGTCGGTTCTGGTCCGCGCCTCTGAGTAGCCGGATGCGCTTTCGGGCCGGCTGTGAAGAGCAAGGGCTTTTGAGTCAAGGGTCGAACATCAAGAATTACCAAGAAAAGACGTGGTTGATGCTGGTGTGAAGACTTGAGCGACGGGGATTGACGCAGAGGATCGGAGGCGTTCGTGTCAGTTGTGAAGCGAGAGCGGAGTATGCAAGGATAGCAGCGATGAGAGTCGATGAGACCTACCGCCGCACGCCTTGTGCTCCGCCATTGGGGCTTTTCCTGCATCGATACCCTCGCCTACTCTGAAGCACGACCCGCAGCATTGAAGTGCACTGCCGACCTGAGCAGGCAAAGCCGACCTCTCGCTGTAGCCCTCGAGTCACATCGCCTGTCACCGGCAGTCTCACATTGACACTCTTCAAACCGGCAGTACCGTCGGCACCATTCGTCCCTGTTTGGCAGTTTGATCGTTTCGACCGCCGGTGAGCACACGACACGATCGGCCATACGTTGCAAAGGCGCACGCGAGTACGACGACGCTTTGCTCGTTGTGCGGTGCTCGTGGGTAACGCCCGTTGCTGATGATATTCTGGTTAGAGTCGACGTAGGTTCTGCAACGGTTGTCGACCGAAATACCTCAACGACGGCTTCGTGGCTGAGTCGCGAAAACTTGTTGAAAAGCTGTATCGGACAGGCACTTGCCCCTGGCCTCTTCGAGTTCCTTAATCGTCACATCGCGATCGAGCTTCGACTCGAAGTCATGTCTGTCGCACCCGGTACCAAGTCAGCCGGACGTAGGCTACCTTGTAGCGTGAGCTTGTGTTCATGGTGTGCTCTTAAGGCGCTTTTTGTCATTGCCGTCGTCGTGGGGATATTTTGAAGTCGACGATTCAATCAGATCACCTGCTTCGAGCAAATCATGATATGACAGCATGAACTGATATGCGATCGTTCAATAACTCATTCCAACCCGCTGCGCTATGTGACAAACACCACCAAATCCAAATTTGTGAAGAAACAGACCCTTTCAACCCTTCCGCGACGCCGCAATGCACATCGTGTACACTGTGCATTCATTCCTCGCAACCCTCTCCTACTTTACAAAAACTTCTTGGGTATGCTGTTCTTCCTGCGCTTGTACACGACGTACGCAGCAGCGAGCACGAGCTGGGCTCCGACAACGATCATAGCGAGTGTGCTTAGACGAGGGCCGTGAGAGAGGAAGGCTAAAACCGGGGCATGTCAGTCACGATCAGAATCTCCAGCTCGTGGAATGGGCACGACTTACCATGCTCAATATGTGCCGGCATGAACTCGTGCAGACCCCAATTCATCGTCTCCATCTCTTTGAACAATTTCCCGAAATGATCGCCGTCTAGAGCCTTCGACACGACCGCCATAGAGGCCTCGAGCTTGTCGACCTTCTCGGACAGTTCTCTGATTTGACGAATCGTATCAGGTGGAAGACCGGTCTCCTTGCTACCCTTCATGTTCTTGACAGCATCGAGGACCTCTGCACTCTTGGCCTGCGTGATCTTGTGTTGCTCATCGGAGCTCTCTGCCACCTTTTTGAGCTCGCCAAAAACGTAGCCGATGTGGTGGGACATGGCCTGCAGGCGGTTATGCAAGTCTGAGAATTGCTCGGCTTGGGATTTAAAGTCCGTTGCTTCGCGATCTGGGATAGCTTCTGGGATACCTGGAAATTTGTCCAGTCGAGGGCTCTGTCCGGGTTTGCTTGCCTTTTCATCCGGCTGCACAGGTTGGCCTTTGATTTTTTTCTCGTGCTGGCCACCAGCTGAAGTCACCAAGAATTTGTATAGCTCGATCTGGTCGGGGTTGTTCTCGCCTGTGGAGGCGGTGATTCCAGGCGGTGATTCCGAAGTGGTAGCCTTCGGGAAGTGCAACACTTGGAGTCGAGAAACAGGCCTTCTCGTCGATCTTAACATCGAGACCCGACTGGCTGGAGCTGACTGTCAGCTTGCTCGGCCGTCCAAGGTTCCTGTATTGGTAGTCGCAATGGCCGAAAGCCAACGACTCCAGCGCTGTATGTCCTCTATAACTCTGCGATCCATCATTGAGAAAGCCGCGAATCTTCCCTCCAGTACCTCCATACTGGTCCACAACCAACACCAGTCCGTCGAACTTCTCCACATTATACACGCTGTGTGTTGCGACTTGAGTGGGATCTTTCGTGTACCATAGTTGCAAATTTCCTGATCCTACTTCTAGCCCTGATGCGCGGAACTCAAGGGTTGCGCTCCAGTCTGAGGATGTGGTCTTAGCTTCTGACCACAGTGCCCCTTTCGCATTACCAGGAACGGGAGGTGTGAGTACGACGCGGTCGGAGAGGACTCGGATCTCATGATTCACGCCACTGCTCTTGAATCCGGGAATGTTCTTGCCATCAGATGAGAGGGTATTCTTGTGGCCAAAGGAGAGGTTGTCGATCGTCTGGGCAGAAGCGAGTGTCGCAAAGAGTAGTGTCGACCACGACCTGAGGGAATGCCGTGAAATCATGATCGGTATGGTGCTCCGCCGCGGTCGGCGTATGTCTATGCAAGTATGTATGTGCAGGCTATCCTTCGATCGATACTCTTCGATCGATGTTGACTGCCGACTTGTCAACCGATCTCACTTCTTCAATCGATGCTCGAATGCTTCGGACTCCAGGCTCTAGCAAATGCGCAATCTTCAAGTGACCAAGATCGTAGATCACTGCTTGCTCCTGGACAGCCAGCCTTTCAATGCGGTTGTTGCGATCCAACCCGCGACAACGACAGAGATAGCGATTCGAACTTCTCGAAGGGCGTCGACGGTGGCAGGCGAGAAAGTG
Source organism: Zymoseptoria passerinii SP63 (assembly GCA_000223825.2). Lineage (NCBI taxonomy): Eukaryota > Fungi > Ascomycota > Dothideomycetes > Mycosphaerellales > Mycosphaerellaceae > Zymoseptoria > Zymoseptoria passerinii. The sequence goes on along the minus strand of AFIY01000089.1, from coordinate 18,304 downwards.
ATGTGGTGATTATGCGCGATAGCCCCAGAATGCTGCGCTGCTAATGAGAAAGCCTCCATGAGAATGGAAAGGTGTCCAAGTGATATATACTTCGTGTATGCTGGTCTGTGCTAGGATGTGGCTCCTGATCGAGAGCAGTCGAGAATGAGCTTCCCCGAGCGGCTGGAGCTCTCCGCCGGCCCGCTTTCATCACTTGAACTGGTCATTGAGGAAACGACATCTCTACAACGACTACACCACCACAACCGATCCCATCCGCCTCATCCATCCCTCCCGCACAACCTCTCGAGGCGATCGTATTCGTCATGTCTACCGATCCGAAACAAATGTGGGAGAACCTGCAGAAGAACCTGCAGCGCGCGCAGCAAGCAGGCGGGAGGTAAGAAGCGGCAACAAAAGATCGGCTACGGGGATACAGTGCACTGAACAGTGATGGATAGATTCGGCGGTGGCGGTACTGGAGGTCCTGGTCCTAGAGGAGCCCTCACAGGTATCGGCGGATTCCTACTACTTGGTGGCGGCATCTACTTTTTCAACAACGCGCTTTTCAACGGTACGAACAGTCACGAGCCATCGCCCCTCAGGCATTGCTGACTCATGAACGATAGTCGAGGGTGGTCACAGAGCGATCAAGTACACAAGGATTGGAGGTTCGTTACGGTCCGGAAGCATCGTGCAAAAGCGCTAGTTGACAAATTGAATCAGGTGTCGGAAAGGAAATCTACAGCGAAGGAACACACATCAAGATCCCGTGGTTCGAGACACCAGTCGACTACGATGTGCGCGCGAAACCGCGCAATGTCGCCTCCCTCACCGGAACGAAGGACTTGCAGATGGTTAACATCACCTGCCGTGTCCTCTCCCGACCACGGATAGACGCCCTCCCTCAGATCTACCGAACTCTTGGAACCGACTACGACGAGCGCGTGCTTCCCAGCATCGTTAACGAGGTGTTGAAGAGTGTGGTTGCCCAATTCAACGCCAGTCAGCTCATCACTCAGCGTGAGAATGTCTCGAGGTTGGTTAGGGATAACCTGGTGAGACGCGCAGCGAGGTTCAATATCATGCTGGACGATGTCTCCCTTACTGTATGTTCCGGCCGTTCTCCCAAGTCCTTTGAGCGATACTGATCCATCACACAGCATCTCGCCTTTTCTCCCGAATTCACCGCCGCAGTCGAAGCCAAGCAAGTCGCACAGCAAGAGGCCCAACGAGCGGCATTCGTCGTCGACAAAGCCCGCCAGGAGAAGCAAGCAACGGTGGTCCGCGCACAGGGTGAGGCCCGCTCCGCTGAGCTCATCGGTGACGCCATCAAGAAGTCCCGCTCCTACGTCGATCTCCGTGAATTCGAGAACGCTCGCAACATCGCCGCGATCTTGGAGAAGAGCACGAACAAGGTGTACCTAGACACCGACGGTCTGGGTTTGAACGTCACACAGACGCATCGCGAGAAGGAGGAGGGCAGGAATCGGAAGTAGTAGTTCGAGGGGCGTATGTGGTGACGGGGAAAGCTGGTGTCGGAGAAGATGAAAATGACAACCTGAGATGACTACGGGATGACGGAACTCTGCCTTCGGGAACATAGCGTGGACCAGGCAGGACTGAGTGCTCTGGCTAGGTTCCTAAGCATGTATATTTGAAACGCACTCAACTTCTGACTAACTTTATGATCAGCTCTTCTTTCGCCGCTGTGACCATGCATTGCAGTTATCGCAGTTGTCCACGATACCACTATTATGCCGCTCAGGCTGTACTGCACAGCTCGTTCCGAAGCAGCATGCAGTGTGCAGGTCGCGCAGGAGAGCGGAGCTACGTTCTTCTAAGACCATCACGCGCGAAGGTTTCGAGATGTCCATCTTGGGTAAACTGTGATTGCTGGTTATATATATATATGCCATTCGATCAGATTTGCTCCTTCACTATGAGAAACTTCTCTCTAAACCAAGCTCTCCCAGGAAGAAAAGTGTGATCCAAGGAGTGGTCGGGTATCGCAGAAAGATCAATATATGAACAAGAGATTGCCACAACTTTCACAACACTCCCAGACCGGACAAATCCATTCCGGCCGGCTCCACGCAGCGTTCCCATCCATCCTCATTCAAGACTGCTCCAACGTCTTACTCCTCTGCGAAATCTCCTCATCGGTCAACGCTGCAATCCACAAACACCGACTCAACGCCTCCGTGTCCGGCGAGAAAGTATACCTCGAGCTCGCCTCTGTGAGTCGCAATAGATTCTTCACAATCATGGCTGCAGTCTGATACCTCTCGAAATTGATGAGCGGCTCCTTCTCTGCCGCCGTAGAGTTGATGCGCGCGGACTTGAGTGCGTTGAACATCAGGTCGTGGGTGTACAGTCCAATGAAAGGAATGATGCCGTTCCCGGGCATGGCGGTTTCCATTTCCGCGCGGAGGGATTGGAAATTCCGTACTGGGCGGCAGAGACGTTCGAGGTTCTCGAGCATTTGCTTCTCGCGCAGGGCGACGAGGGACCAGGTTTTCTTCAACCGGGCGAGGTCGGTGGAGAGTAGGGCGAGGGTGATCTGGTACAGGGAGGCGTAGTTGTGCAGACGGTGACAGTGGCTGGCGATGTGAATGTACTTGGTGATGGCGCGAGCGCGCTCAGAGGGGAGCTCCGTGAGCACGACTTCTGAGACGCACCATTTGACGACGAGGTTGAACCGCGCGATGACGATGTCGATGCCGTTGGCGGTTTCGCGGTTGAGGTAATCGACCCAATTGCGGCAATTCGGCGGGCTTTGTTGCCAGTTTAGACTGATGAGGTCTTTCCAGTCGACTTCGTCAAGGGCGTCCTTTTCGATGATGGTGAGCTGTTCGGCGATAACTTCGGATTCAAAGGCGAGCACGAAGGGCATGTGGGATGAGGTGTCTTCGATGTTGGATTCGGGAGAAGCACGACCTCGTTGACGACTATCATTGCCATCGCGGCGAGGGAATGGTTGATTGGCGGTCTGCGCTTCGAGTTTCGGATGGCTGATCTTCGACTTCAGAATCTGTTTCGGTTGACGAGGCACAATTCTAGGGAGCAGCTGTCTTCGATCCGGAGACTCATAGCCGCCTCCGGCAGTCGATGGAGGTGTCTCAAAAGTGTGGAAGGGCAGTGGCTCTAGAGGCTCCTCGTAGCCTGTATCGTTGTTGAAGTAGAAGCTGCGTACTCCTGATTCGCTATAGTCTGCGATCTCGGTCGAGATTTCGCTCAGTGTGTCGCTGCCGTCCAACAAGAAGGATTCGGTCCCAGGCTGTCCACGCCAGGCACTGGCTCTATAGCTGGAGTACCGCGAGTTCGACATGTCGCCGTCGACCGCGCTTGCGGGCTTTGAGACACGGGCAAACGACTCTGGCGTTGACGTGCCAGAGTACCTCTCCTTGGTAGAATACCGAGCATTCCTCCCCGGCACCGCCAGCGCAGAGTTCGATTCTGGCGTCGATGAAGTTGAGTATCTGTCCTTTGCAGAACACCGACCATCCCTACCCGGCACTGCCAGCGCAGAGTTTGAGGATGATGCGGAAAATGATGTCAGGCGATGCTCGCTCGTTGGAGTGAGATGTACAGGAATCAGAGGGCGCGAATATCTGGACGGAGCCAAGGAGCCTGATGGGTGGAAGATGCTCGCGCCTTGACTCTCAGTCAAAGGGCTGGCGAAACTGTCAAGGATTGGCATGGAGTTGTTCAAGCCCTGGTTTCCGAACTCCATGTTCACTTCGGATATATCGATTTCCACAAGTCTTCCGTCTGGCAGCTGCTTCAAGACCGGAAGCATTCGAACCTCTTTCAGCTGACCATTGGGCATCTGCTGCAGTACAGGGCGAGTCATGTCCCGCGTGATGGGAGTCGGACCGCGTTGTTCCTCAGTCAATTCCGAGCCTGTATCGCTGGAGTAGCTACTGTAGGATGGGCTGGGAATCTTGCCCTCGAGCTTGAGCAATGTGTCCTCTATGCCGCCGCTGGACTCTTGGTCGGGCATGGTCTTCAGCCGCTGTATTTCCGATTTGAAAGAGTCTCTCAAATTTGGTTGCGAGGAGTGAGTATGCAACAGGGACACCGAGCTCTTTCGCTGAACGACCACGACTGGCGCCTTGACGCTGCCATCGGTCTCAGCGAGCAAAGCTAGCGATGCAGTGATCGACTGTGTGGCGGCAGAGAAGGTTCCCGTAGAATGCGGGCGAGGTGCGGACTCGAGATCATGGACATTATCGGCGGTCTTGAGATCGCCGCCTCCAGGTACCCGTCGTAATTGATTCGGGAGCGTAGGAACATAAACACCCTTTGGAAGAACAGGCGATGAGCTGCGTGGGCGGCTTTCATCAGAGCTGCGGCCAACGTTCTCGATGGCGCTCCATCTCCCGGCCCCGACGAGTAGGGAATGCATGCGTGAGTCTGCCGACTGGAACCGAGTTCCTTGATCACTGTGGGCTGTCTCATCGCGACTTCTCGACGGTATACCTGAACTGAATTGCTGACGGCCCCGGAAAAGAGGCGTCGGTGCCATGTCGTGTGACATCGAGCTCAGGGTAGAAAGCGCTCCGGGCATCATGGGCGGCAACTCTGGAGCGCCAGTGGCGTCTACGATGACAATGGAGCGACTCCGAGTGGTGACTTGACTGTTCAACCTACCAAAGTCCTTCGGCTCGAAAGACTGTTCCGTGTCGCGAGTTTGCGGCCCAACTTTCTGCGCCGTCCCTGGCCGAGGCGTATCTGACGCTTCTGCCGGATCGGTCTCTTGATTCTCGGTATCCTCTTCCGCCTCAGGTTTCGGGCCGGGCTTTGACATTGGCTGTATCTTCGAAAGTCGCACTTCTTCACGTGCTTCTTTGTAAGACTCCTCGATCTTAGCGCCCAAGAGGTCGAGCCGTGGCGGTCCACCGAGCTGTTGCCAGTCTGGTTCCGGCTTGACCTCTCTCTGCCCGCGATCAGATCCTCTTGAATTGCCCCGAGAAGTCGAAGAGCCGGCCGAACTGGTGTTGCGCGACGGTGACCTGCTTTTACTTCCGCCTTTACGAATACTCAAAGCACGACGAACCTCGCCCACGAACCTCTTCACGCCGATTTGATGATTCTTCCCCGTTCCGAGGTAGGCTTCGAGGCCGGACGAGCGTTTGTCAGACACCTCTGGTCCCGGAGTGACTGGAACATTGCTATCCACCTTGGCGGGCGACGGCTGTAGCAGTATGCCACGTACGAGACCACCCGTGATTGCGAATGACGGCAGGTCTTTAAGCTCAATGTTGTCCGCTTTGGGAGATGACAGAGGCGTGCGCTTGTCTCGTAGAGCATCCGAAAAGCTCCCACTTCGTTTGTGCGTATAAGCAGGTCTGACAGCCTTTGCTATCTTTCCTTGCGGCGTGCTTGGCTTCTCTCTGGCTCTCGCAGTGGGTCGTAACCGCATATTGCGCAAGAATGGCACTGAACATGACAGAACCTCGAGACTCTGTACACTCAATGGGGATGTAGGGATGCTGGCCGTTCGATTGGTAACCGTAGTATCACGATTCTTGGTTTCTTTTACTTCCGGTGAGGCTGCATGAGGGCCACTCTCGGGGACAGGCTCCTTCTCGGACGCCCACGCCTGGCGAGTTCGCTCCTCAATGTCTGGAAGCTCAATCTGTGTCATCTCAAAGATCGAGGCGCGTTCGTTCGTCGGCCGGATCGTCAAGGGTAAGCTCAGTAAAGAATTCTGAGATCCAGCCGGGTTCGGGCGTCCTCCTGGGACAATGTCTGCTTCCGGATCGGATTCCATGGCGTCCGCCATGGACCAGTACATTGCGCAGGTCCGTCTCCAGCACTTCTTCAACTCGCCAACGATATTCATGTTTCCGGATCCCGGATCATCGCTCTCCTGCAATGATTGGGTCAATTCATTCACCAAATCACAGAAGTTCTGTCGAAATGAATCATCCTTCAAGAAGTCGTCCGTGAAATAGTTGAGCATCCAATGCCGAAGAGCAACGAATGTTCGGACCCGAGCGATTCGACCAGCATCGTTGCCAGCGCCAAAGGCCCATCGCATACGAGCAAAGAGATATTCGAGAACGTCACGAGCAGGCATGAAGCAGCGGAAGGTGAGGAAGAAATCCGCGAGAAGCTCGTAATCGAGGAACTGAGGCGACGTAATTTGAGCAATCAGTCTTGCTGGAGTCGCGGCGATGATTCTTCCAGTCGAAGGTTGGAAGCGAACGACTGTCGGGTCGCCCATTTTTTTCTCCAGCTTATCGAAAATCGCCGGACTGATCACGCCTTCGATGGTCGACGGCCGGGTCGAGGTAATCAGGGATGGCTCGGCTGTACTTCTGCCGGTGTATCTCTGCGGCGGATGAAGATATATGGGACCTCCTGCAGCGATACTCTCTCTCCCAGGTGGCATAGGAAATATGCTGTCATACTCTGCTCTTGAAATGATGGAAGATGGCACACCGTCGATGGTAGAGACCGTGTATATCGAATCGTGCAAGTAGGCCGTTCCAAAATCGCTAAATCGTGGGTCTCCAAGTCGATAATGCGGAATTTTCAGGTCCAAGAGACCACCTGTTGCGAGGTCCGTAGAGCTTCTCCGCCGCTTGAGACGCTCGTCTCGGGTGGGTGCTAACTTGGAGACCTCATTCGGTTTGTGGATGGTAGAGCAAGATTGAGACCGATGTCGTCGCCGATCGTGCACTTTCGCGGTTGCGAGTGTAAGCTCTGGTTCAGGCAAAGCTGCCATGGCAAGACTTCCTCCAGCACGCGGTGTCCACGTGCCAGACGCGTTGCTTTCGCGGTAGACTGGTCTTTGGTCGTAGTATGAACCGAGTATATCGGCGGTCGGAGGAGGCGTTGCAGGGGCGTGAAGCACGTTGGGTGCAGCCATGCGACTGGGTTTGAGATACAACACACCACCAGCCCCGACATTGACCACAGCAAAGTTCCGTTGGCGTTCTCCCTCTTCCGTGCTCTGACTTCCGATCGTGGGTACAGTATCGATGCGCCGATGTCCACTTGTCTCGAAGCCATCTTGCAGTATGAAGGCATTCGCAGTGGTGGCAGCTTGTAATTGTCGCTCCTCGCTGTTTTGGTGGGCGTGTCGCTCACGACGCAACCGCATCGGCGGTGGTTTGGCTGGTACGGCGCCATTCTTCTGACGCCGGCGAGACAGCGCGCTTTGCTCCATCTTCTCGAGCCATAGGTTTCCTCGCACAGGTCTTGCTTCCAGCTATATCAAATTGCGGCGTGAGGTGATGAATGAAAGGAACATAGTCCCGAGAGAGCTTTGCGAGTCGCGCCCACGTCGTATACTCGAGTCTTGTTGTACGTCACTCATTGCGCACACTATCCTTCTGGTGGGAGGCGATCAGCTTGCTCGAGTCAGTGACTGCAGATGATTTGATTGCCCGTCATTTCTGGCGCCGCCCAGCTACGCGAGTCGAGAAGCAGAGCGAAGTGAGGAGCGAAGGGGAAGGAAAACCACGCATATACTTATTGTATCGCACAGCGCAGGACCGGCGACTGTCGTCAAGCATTTTGAGATGCGATGAGGTGTGTTTCCGCGTTGGTGTGCATCCACGGCAGCTCGAAAGTTGTGCACCAATAATGCAAGGTTCCTCCCGACTCAAGCCACGGGCGGGCGGGCGAGTCGCGACCAACCATACATCCTCGATTCCTCGGCCCAGCCATCTACGCCCTGACTTTTGTCGTGTGAGAGCTCTCAAAATGCTACCTACCACTACACTAATAAGGCGGCGGCTAGATGCATAGATCTCGATGTCTCCTCAGAGTCTTCACCCACCAATGGCCAGCTGATGTGCGCACGCCATCACATACAACCAAGGGACTGCCGATAGCACCTGCACGGTTTGTTGGAATAGTGCGGCTAATGCAATCTGAACGGTGCCAGTGCTTGCTTGCGTTAATGGTAAATCGGCCCGTCGGGACCAATGTGAAGGCAACCGCTCATTCAAGAAACGTACAGTAAGTCAGTAAGGTCTGTCGTCTAGCCACCATAATTCATCGTCTCTATGATCTATTCTTTATGCTGCGATCTCATGGCTAACACAAGTTTGCTCATGCATGGAGTTCGTGGCTCATTCAATTCTTTGCTCTCCCAGCACTCTCTGCCCTCGGACGAACCACCCGATGACGAGAAAGCAATTGCGATACAATAAAGTGGCTGACATCTTCGTCACTCCAATAGGACAAATGGCTTGCAATGGCGGCGATCAAATTGATGTCAAAGGCACCTTCTTGGATGGAGAAGTCGACCCGGCCGTTTGCTGCATGATAGTCAGTGGCGTATGCTTCACAATCAATGAGTACACAGGGCTTACGATTGAGCCTCCGAACCTTGGCCTCTTCTTTACGGAGTTTGCGGCCACGCTCCTCGACATCTGCCCACTCCCGTGTTCCCTTGACGGCCCCGCCTAGATCACGAATCTCTGCATCGCTCTGAGTGGACTTGCGACGTTTCTCGAAGTCGCCGGACAGTGTCTCTAATTCGTTCTGGATCAGTGTTCGGGGGTGTCGATCCTCATCTGCATTTGCAGGCCCGCTTTCACCGTCTTTGGTCTTGCCCTCGTTGATCTTTGCGATCTCGGTGCCAGCAGCTGGCAAAGGCGCTGTGGGAGGAGCAACGCCGGCGCCCAGGTTCGTACCGGCGCTCGAAGATGAGGTTGAAGTCTTCAGGTTCGGTCCCATGGAGAGTGGACCGCTACTCTTAGCATTCAAGGCACCCTTAGAAGACTCCTCGCCGTAGCCGAGACCACGAGTGAGCAGGCTAGATGCCACGCTCGACCACATGCTGCTGACGCTCTTACCGACACGGGCTCCTATGCCCGTGAAGCCTTGCCCGACAGAAGCGCCGAAGAAGCCACGCTTCGTGTAGGGCAAAGGTTGGGGCTTGAGTGCTGCCATGGCAGGTGAGATGAGTGGCTCGATGCGGTAGGAGATTGGGTCAGTAGGATGGAAAATGTTAAAGATCGAACTGCACTTTGGCCTCGAGACGGGGTTCTCGCCTTGTACGTCGCCAGGATCGGGGTTGACAACCTTCTTGCTCGCTGGCGGACCAAATAACTGGTCTTCCTTGGTGCCGAGATCGGTCCCTGCCTTCGCAGGTTGATGTTCGTCCGTTTGACGTGCAGCAATTGTTCGGCCTCCCAACATCTGAAAGAGACCGATCGGCGAACCAAGCGCGTAGAAGTCTTCGACGGGAAAGTCAAGCTGCAAGCTCTTTTCGCCCCAACGCCTGGTCTTTGGCTGCGAGTCTTGCCGGCAGAGAATGTCAAACAAGATGGCGGATCCTAGGGAATGACCGATGAGGCTGATCTTGCCGTTGAAAGTCGGGTTTCTCTGCATGAACCTACAGCTGTCAGCGCATTTCGGTAGCTGGAGCAGTGTTACTAATTACAAGTGGTATATTTTGTTCAGCTCATTCAGAACGATGCTCGAGATATGGTCCTTGTATGCCGGACTGTCATATAGCAAGATATCAAGCGCCAAGTCAGTGATCAGGTTGCGGACTGCCGGCACGCCCTCTACTGTGATATCCTCGAGGCTTGGATAGTCTTCGTCGTCGGCATCGGTGTCTGCAATGTCGTGCTCCTTACGATTGTGGCGCAATGATTGTTTCGGAAAATCGAGCAAATGCCGCCAACAAATCGGCAGCACTTGAACGCGGCTGTTCACAGTAGACGAACTCTCCAGCTCAGCATTGAGTGCTCTCAAATCTGGCGAGTCAGAGTAGACTGTCTTCAAGGTCTTGCGAAGGGTGTTGACGTCGTGTACAAAGTTCACACTCTCGAGTCTCAGTCCCAAACGCTGGCCAATGCCATGTGTGACGAGGATGAGATGCTCTATTTCGCGGCCCTGCTCGTCGCCCTCTGCCTCGCGGTAGTCGTCTTCCATCTCGCGCTCATCACGTCTTCGTGCTTCTTCGTCTTGCACGGCACGGTCGTGGCTGCTTCCTGTGGCGTCTTCCATCAAGGCCGACATCTGGCGTTGGAGCTGCGATCTCTTGGTTTCTGACATGCTAGGCCGTTCTGCCTTTTCATCCTCAACTTCGCCTTCCTTTTCGCCGTCTTTCTTTTCGGCATTCTTGTCTTCGAGCACCTTGTCGTCCTTGGTCGTCGTCTTCTTTGCTGTATGCACATAGCCGCGGGTCATTTTCATGCCCGCAAAGTGTCCACCGCCGCCTATGCGCTGATATACCGAGTAGTTCATTCGAGAGAGGAAGTCGTCTGTCAACAGCCATGCAGTGGCGCCATCCTGGTACGTCACGACTGAGTTCATGTGAGCGCCGAACAAACGATATGTATTCTGAGGATGCTCGGACTGGCCGCTTTCGATCCCTCCAGGTTGTACGGACACAGCTGGGTCGTCAGATGGCTGCTTGCGAAGATCTGTCTGAGAGCGCTTGCCGGAAATGGAGGGAGCGACTGGCACTTTGGTCTCCGATCCTGTTGTCTCCGACCCTGGTGCCCACGAGGCGGGACGTGGTTGCGACGAGGAGCCGGTCTTTGAGCCACCTTTGGTCTCTGCGGACTTAGACTGAGACGCTTGGATAGATGGCAATCTCCAGGCCTTCACTTTCAGATAGCCTTCCTCCAGCTGAGCGGCAAGGTTCTCGTCACATGGCCTCTGTACCTGTCCATCCTGATAGAACCACGTACCTCTCCGCACGTCGTAGACAGGTCCGTGCCAATATGCTGGTGCTAATTCTCGTCTGCTCACGTCGACGTCAAACAGGTAGTCCTCATTCACTGGCACCTTGATCTTTCCCGCTTTGTGCTCGTCTTTCAGACTAGTGTTCGGCTTCGCGTCTGACCGTACATGTCCCAAATCTCCGCTCTGTAGCGCATGCTTCGACTTGTCCTCTGCGTCCTCCGTTTCCACCAGCTTTTGAAACGCGACCTCAATCGCCTTTGAATCGGTTTTCGAGAAGGCGGAATACTTCTTCGGGACTCCAACTGGTTCCTCTTCCTTCATAGTACCCGCAGGGTTGGGTCTGCGCTTCGGAATATCTACTGCATGGAACCATTGCGGTCTTAAAGGCGGGCAGTCTGTAGGATATTTCCTCCTCAAACTCATCCTGTTCCGGTTGTTGACCATGTGATCCGCACCCTTCCCTTGCTGCACCAGTGTAGGTCCGGGCTCGGGCTCGCCATCTTTGCCCTTGCTCGGCGGTATAGTTGGACTCCTGCTCCATGGTGAAAGCTTGCTCAGGTAAGATTTACCGCTTTCCTGGGCTGCCATATCGGGTTTGTTCTGCCATTCCAGCTTGCTCAGCGAGACTGGACTTCGTTTGAGCGGGTCACCTTCGGCAGATATCCAAGGGATGTTTCGTTTGAGAATCTGCGTCCAAGACGACAGCCGCGGAGGTCGTGCCAGCGTAACAGCGGTGGGGGCTCACGTTTCGAAGTAAGCTTGCTGCGACGAACGCAAGATGAGCAGGGTCTCCGTTGGGTATCACAACAGAAGATGAGTGATCATAAGCACATATCGACAGCGGGGACAGCTCTCCAAAAGAGCGACTAGGTTCAATCGAGCGCGTCGTTTCTGAGTGCCTTGGTTGTTGTTCTCTAAAACAGAGTGACGTCGGAAGTCGAGGCGGACTTGCTTCCGCGCCAGCTTCCCAATTCCACGAACCAATTTTCTCCTCTTGCGTTGACCATCTTCATCCATCACACATCTGCACGATCATCACAAGGTCAGCGGCGGTCAAGAAGTGTGGCTGCTGCTTATGCCGATGATGTGTCTGGATTACGATCACTGACCGTTTGTCTCAGATTCTCCCTCACTGCCAGTCACATCTCCCTCGTCCCAAGGCAAAATGGCCAACGATGTCAAGTCACGCGAGCATCTCCACATCGAGCATCTCGTGGAAACGAAGCTGCCGATCAGCCCGATCTATGCTTTTCTGCTCACTGGCGTCAAGATTGTCGACGCGTCGAAGGGACTTTTCATTGCCCGGCTTCCGCTCTCGCAGAACCATATGAACTCTGGGAACAGTCTCCATGGAGCTGTATCGGCAACCATAGTCGATTGGGCAGGTGGGATGGCCATTGCCACGCACGATCTTCGCAGTGGCAGCGGTGTCTCCATCGACATACACGTCACATACCAATCTGGCGCAAAGGTTGGAGAAGAGATTGAGATTGAGGGCATAGCGGAACGTGTGGGCGGCAGTCTGGGGTTCACGAAGATTACCATCTACAAGGTCGAGGACGGCAAGAGAGGGAAGGTAATCGTCTCAGCTTCGCACTCGAAATTTGTGAAGGGCTCCGAGCCGAAAAAGGAGTGATGGATGATTTTCCTCCTTTGCACCACATCACCCCGCCTTCTTTGCATCCGGCATGGTACCATTTACTTTGCATGACTGGATTCACTCTTGCGAGGGAAGAGAAACGTCTTCAAGCTTTAGAACCTTTCGTTGAGCATTGGCTATGATCCGATCGGAATTAAGATTAGACTACAGATTCATAGATGAATGAATGCATTTGGTCTTTCAATACCGTCTTTCAGGTCAAGTGGTCTCGCCCCGGTACGGTGTATGGAGATTCACCTGTGCGCATGGTCGATCTTCGGTGTTGCGGAGTCTGTGGGTCGGGCTTTCGATTTTGGCTTTCGGCATTGTCGAAGCTGAAAATCCGGCCAGGAACACATATGAACGGCTCTTGGGAACGGCGAGGATAGCGGCGATCAGAAATTAACAAGAACTGTTTACCTCATCGCATCGAACTGCACATAGACTCAAAAACCTGCCATCTTGAAGCCGGCATCCTCAGCAATCCTTACACAATGAGCAACCTTCAGCAATTCGTTCCTATAGCAAGCCTATTGGGCCTGTCCTGGGCCTGTCCAGTGCCTCAGCTCTGGCCGGTGAGTGATTTGCTGATAATGCATGTCTCGACGCACCTTCAACTGACAATCAAGCACAGGCTTCATCGATTCATTCACCGTCATCTCCGTCCCGGCCATCAAACTTGCGCCGACAGTCGACCTCCTCGCGAAACAATGGCTGAAAGTCCGTCGTTGTTCCTGCATGACATTGAAGAACCCTGCTGAGGTCTCCGAAGCGCTACAAGCTGGGAAAAGCCATGGCTCCTCCGCTTGCGCTCACATGCTCGAGTTGCTTCGCATTCTTGGCATATCAGAGTCAGCCAGCCAACAACTGTCCGATGCATCAAGTCTCCATGCTAACATTGAGACGTAGCACGAGGGATTGGGGGAAGATTTCCGGTCACGCCGTCAGCTCTGTATCTAACAGCTGCTTTGGTCGCGCCTTCCATCGTTCCGTACACTACGACAGTCATGAACGCCTCTGTCAAGGCATTGGAGGCGAGGGGAGAGGGCGCGGTGGATGCACCCAGTGATGCTGAGACGAAGGCTTGGGTCGAGAAGTGGAGTAGGTTGAACGTCCAACGGGCTTTGCTGGTGGCTACTTCGACTCTTCTCGCTGCTGTTGGCAGTTTGGCATAATCTGCTGGTTTCCTTCAGGTTGCAAGGCGGAGGAGCAGGAGAGGGCAGTAGTAAGGATACTCGAGGCCTGAACAGAAATACTTGAGCTGTAGCAGTATAGAAGGCGTCAACGGACGCAAAAGTAATGCTCAATTTTTCATGGTGGGTGTGATGCATTTCAGAGTCATTCCGTATCGTTGGTAAAGCCACCGCCGGTGATGTTAAGGTAACTGGACAAGTCGAAAGGCGAGTTGAAGTCAGAGCCAAGGTCGGGCATCGTTCAGCTGAATTCAGGCAGCAAGGCACAAAATTGTCCCATGCCAAGGCCCACACCATCGAACTTGAAATCCTCATCGATCAAGCCGAACTTCAGATCGTAGAGACGACATCCCCCCATCCACCAATTAACACCGGAGCAATCAGTCAAGATGGTAAGCACGATCACTTCCTTGCCGACGAAATGATGCCACGCGACATGGTACCTGTGGAGATGCGCTCGACCGCGCGAGATGGAGTGCAGCGAAGCCGCGGGGATGGAGGCAAATGGATGGAGGGATTGCAAATATATGCGAAGAGATGAACTGGCAAGGGAATACAACCGCACCAAATGTTGAAGAGAAGGGGGCCGACTGTCATGAAGTCGCAGGATCGGAATGGAAAGTCAGGACAAGAGATGGGCTTTTCCGCGGCGGGCACATCTTTGGACTGGCTCTGGCAGCAAATCACACGCGAGGCGGAAACACCATGGGGAGGAAAGGGCTAATCATAATTGTCATCAGGTGAACGTACCAAAGACTCGCCGCACCTACTGCAAGGGCAAGGACTGCAAGAAGCACACCCAGCACAAGGTCACCCAATACAAGGCAGGAAAGGTATGACGACCTTGAACCTCGACGTACTACGCACAGAGACTCACCAATCCTTCAGGCCTCTCTTTTCGCCCAGGGAAAGCGCCGTTACGATCGCAAGCAGTCCGGTTACGGTGGTCAGACCAAGCCCGTGTTCCACAAGAAGGCCAAGACAACCAAGAAGGTCGTTCTCCGGTTAGAGTGCACACAGTGCAAGACCAAGGCACAGCTCGCGCTCAAGCGTTGCAAGCACTTTGAGTTGGGGTACGTTGATTACGGGCGAGAGGCAGAGGCGGGAATGATGACTGACATCAACACAGTGGTGACAAGAAGACCAAGGGTGCTGCGCTCGTCTTCTAGACGTGCTCTGTGTTCATGTCTTTCTTACGGCGTACGGAACAAGGGACGAGTGGCTAGGCCTGTAGAGCCGATCCGGGGACGAGAGGCTTGCATCCTGCATAAATTCACGACGTTTCGTTCGACATCGTTCCCTTCTCAAGTGAAGTCATTCGATCGGATAGAGACCTGAGTCTTGCTGTCGCCCCACGATCGGCCACTGCCAGACACAATGACAATACCAGCTTCCCACCATCGAGACGTTCAATCCATCTTCTTCCCACCATCCAGATACTCCTGTCGGAATATACACGCCTCCCCACCCCGCTCGTAGTACTCAATTTTCGGCTCTCCGTCCCAGCACGGCTGAGATTTAGGCCACATGTCCACGTAATATGACTTGGTCATCTGTTCCTTCTCAAACCATTGCTTGTCTTTTGACCAGACTTCAACGAATCGAAAGCTATGTTCCTCGGCGTTGAAAAAGAGATCGAAGAACAGACATTCGGGCTCTTCGGCGCACTTTGCCCATACTGGTCGATGAGCAGCTTTGAACTCTTCAACCTTGTCTGGTTTGACTTTGATCTGGGGAGCGTTCAGCGTGAGCATTCGTCGGGTTTTGAGGCCAGACCTACTGTGACGAAGACGGTGAGTTGCGGCATGTTGAGTACACGTGTGGTTTGAGAGATGGACTGTACGGTCTGTTGGTATGTAGTGAGAGATACAATGAAGGAGGTCTCCGCTGCTGGCAGGACTTGGCTGTTGCCCTCTGCCTAGTCGCAAGCGTATCCAGAGAGTGGAAGAGCTTTGTCAGCTCTGCCGTTTCTGAGCCCCACTTTCTCTGTGCTCTTGTCGACCCTAAGGTATCACTCCTAATTTGGCACAGGGTCGTTCATCCCTCCCGTTAGCTTTGGAACGCCGCAGTCCTGTCGCGTATGTATGGAGTGTTCCAACGTAGCATCAAAGACCGACCGAGGTCTCAATACGGCGCATCGCCCAGGTGAAGATCTGCCGTACTTCCAAGTCCATCAGATCGTCAGCCTATTATTTCCGATCCATCCATTCCAGATGACACCGTTCTCCTTTGCAACATCTTCAGCCGATCGTCCATGTGCGTCTCTCAGGCTGCGAACGTCGACCTTGCCGTTCTGGTCCTCGCGCATGAGACCCAGTGAGGCGGCTTCTTGAAACACTAAAGCTGGGAACTCGATTTCGGGGTATTCGCTGGCAAGTAGCAGCAGCAGCCAGGCCACCTCCCGATGGCCACTCGCTGCCGCAGCATGGAGACCGGACTGCATGTCTCCGATGGGGTCCTGAAGCATGTTAGAACAGCATTGATAACGTTGGCACTGCTTCCCTCGTCCACTCACTTGATAACGAAGAATTTCTTCGACAGGTTTGCTAGGTCTCATAGCCTCAGGAATCATATCCTCCTCATCCTCGTCGGCGATTTCGTCGCAGCTTTTCAATAAGTCTGCGATGGCATGAAAGTCACCCTCTCTGCAGAACTCCAGGAAAGCTCTGCACTTCCGGTCTCCGGGATACGCGCGAAGATACGATTCCTCTTGCAACAATGGAAAGATATCAATCTGTTGTTGTCGGCCTCCCTCGTTGTTCAAATCGACCAGGATCTGTGGATTTGAGTTTGCACTTGATGAAGATGCTGCAGCTGAACTTGCGGTGATATCCCGCGAGCAGACTGGACATGTTGAGACTTCGTATGCTTCGATCAGGCATTCCCAGTGAAGGTGGTCGCCACAAGGAAGTGTGACATCGTCGGGTACGGTTTGAGGTGTATCGTCGGTCATACTGACGTCTTCTGCAGAGTCTTCATCGTCGTAGCGCTCGACTTCGACTTCCAGAGGCTTAGAGCATTTCGCACACGCGGACGCCATGGTACGAGTCGAACATTCAGATGTACTCGGATTGTTGTGTGTTCACAAAGAAATATTGAGGTCGAGAGTCTTATCGACAGGTTCTGCCAAAGGCGATGCTTGGCGTCAGGCAGTCAGCTTCGGCTCTCCTTCTTGCTGTGGTTGGTTCCTGTCACCATGATGCATCGACATGCATGCTTTGTGTAACTTCGATCCCGAATTCCCATATCCCTTATTCAATTGATTATGCTTCCATCAGACCATACACGTTGTTTCAGCTATTTGCTTGCCATTTGGCGGCAAGCGTTGGCGTGAGCCGTCGTTGCTACCTCCTAGGCTGATGCCTGCCAAAGTAGGAGTTTGGGTTAATCGCGAGTAAGCAGTAGGTTCTATACTACAAATTTTGAACCTTCTGATCTCTCCTTCTTTCCAGTGCCACTCAACGGAAATGGTATCGTGCCGATTAGCCCATTCAAGCGTCATGTCCTACGAAGTCCGTCAGATCAAGCGCAAAGGCCAAGGTGTGGTCGCCACACGGAGGATAACCCAAGGATCCGTCATCCTGACAGACAAGCCCATATTGTCTATCGACAGTTCGGACTTCAACGAGGCGTCCGTACATCGTGCTGTCGAAGACGCTTTCCACCGCCTCAGCAAGCAAGACAAAGCTACGTACCTCTCGCTGCATGATGGCAGACAAGACCGTCCCGAGAGCAAGACCGTGCGAATCTTCTACACCAATGCCTTTGGAGCCGGCGCTGACACCAAATACGTCTTGCCTACGGTGTCACGGCTTAACCATTCCTGTATGCCCAACGCCGTGATCTTGGCGCACAAGCTGTACGCACAGAAGGACATCCTTCCGGGAGAGGAGATTCAGCTCTGCTACCAGATGGACTGCGACGAGGTCATGACCGCCGCCCAGAGGAACTTTTTATTCAAGTGGCGATATGGTTTCGAATGCAAGTGCAAAGCGTGTCTGCCTGGGAACTATCAGAGGCTCAGCGATGCTAGAAGGGTCTTGATCGGTGCTCTGCGTTTCGCTCTCGAGAAGCGCCAGCCTGCGGGGTTTCGCGACATGGTCAACGTTGTCAGCAGACAGCCCGATAGAGATGAACTTCTTGAGTCGGCTGACTGGCCGCCAAAGCCGCCCCTCATTGAGCCGGTGAAGTCGCCATCGCAAGAGATCGAGTACACATTCCTCCTTGCAATGCTTCGCGAAGCAGAGGGTCTTTCCGCTTTGAAAGGCGCGGAAACATTCTGCCGAGCGGCTGGATTATTGCTCGATCATCGGCTTCAGTACGAAGAATTGGACGTGATCAGGAATCTTGGTGTCTTGTTCCTCGAGGCAATACGCTGCAATGAGGCCTGGATGAACAGGGCAATTGAGCACGCGGCGCGTGTGCAAGGGCCGACCGGAGTGATTGTGACACAATTAAGGAAAACCATGCATCACATGCAGTCTTTCGACGTAGTAGTGGCTGCGAGGCAATTGGTACGACGCACCTATAGAGTGGACGAAGTTCACTGAAATCTTGCATAAAGGTCAATGTCTGACTCTCTGACTAGGGTAAACCCGATACTTTTGGGGGCGATCAGAAGAAGAAGTGTTACGCTGTAGTAGTAGACTTGCAGATGAAGACGCCGCCCAAATACCTCACATTGTCGGAGTGCGAGAAGCTCTTCGATAGGAAATGAGTGAGCTCATGTCACTCGTCTTATCGATAACGAGGCAATTACGGACGACTGGTAGCGACATTTAGCTTACGTCCGTACTAGAGTAGATTACTTACTATATATTCTTCG
>AFIY01000090.1:0-56637 GCA_000223825.2 Zymoseptoria passerinii SP63 | reverse complement strand
TTTCAGGTCTACGTTTTTGAATAGGGTTAGTAAGCGCTAAAAGAGCGGTTGCCTTTTCCAGCGCCTGTATATCCGCCCTGTTCCTCTTCTTGATTCCCCAGCATGGTAATCGAAGCACCCTCCAATGCTCGACCGCTCGACAGCTACTTCAGAGGGTGCTTCGACGCGGCGAGCGACTCAGAAATGGAGATGTGTGCCAGTTGCATTGGCTGGCTATGCAGGCCAATATGGGTATCTCCTAGTCCACGAGCGGACGACGTGAGCATCATCGTTGGAGGAAGAGTTGGATACAGCCGGCCAACCTTTCCTGACGGACGCGGACATTGTCGTGGAACATGTGTCACCGGAACTGTGCTGATACGCAACACGGTGTGAGTATGCGAACGTGAGCGCTGCAGCGCCTTCGTCTGGAATAGGTCTACCTCCAGCAGCACAGCTCCCGGACTACACCGGCGCCAACAATTTCCTGATGCACGAAAAGCGCGTTGTCAGAAACACCGTCTTCCAGCACCTCCAATCCACTCGACCGCCCTGCTGCTCCTCCCACGTTCGTCACAATGCTCATTGCCTACTAGTTTGAGTCAAGCTGTGAAGTCAATCCCGCGGTATGAACACTTTGAAGAGCGCGCGAACACTGCATTTGTATGTGCTGAATCGTTGCTCGCCAGCTATGCATGTATTGTCATCGCACCATTGTCAATCTGTGTAGAACGCATCACGCAAACGCCGGTAAGGAGTGTACAGTCGCGGAAACGCAACCTGAAAATCGATCAAGTCAAATCAGCCTCTCACTCCGACCTGCACAGCCCGTGAGCTGCTCTCCACTCCGTCATTTCAGACAGATCCCTTCTCCTCCACCACAACCGTTTCCACCATGACTCCACCGTCCTTCTTCGCCTTCTTCGACTTGCGGTATCGTTTGCCAGCCTTCCAGCTTTCAACAAGCGCCACGAAGATCACAACACTGCCGAAGACGAGACCCCACTCCCACGTCAAAGGCAGATGCCTGAACACCACGCGGTTGATGAAAGGAATGAAGATGATCGGGAATGGAGTCACCAGACCCGCCACGACAGCCCAGAAGAGGAACTTGTTCTTCGTGACGGTGCTGAAGAATGATAGACCCTTGCGAGAGTCCTCGGCCGGATACATGTTGAACAGCGATAGGTCGAGATGTTTCGCTTCCCAGGCCATGATCGAGAGCAAAACAGTGAGGATACTGTAAGCTGTGCCGCGTGCGCGATAAGGCAAGCCGCAGGTGTCGTTGTAGCTGTGGTTGCAGTCCGTTCCGAGATCTCCGTCTCCTACACCGTAGGCCACGATGCAAAAGGAAGCAAGGCAAAGCGAACCCATGCACGTGCCGTAGACGAATTTGTCGATGATGAGTTCGGCCGTGAAGACGCCTGCTTTTAGGCTGTGTGGTGGACGAGTCATGACGTCTGCTGAGGCTTCTTCGAGACCCAAGCCGATGGCGAGGAAGGAGGACGATACCAAGTTGGCGAAGAGAATTTCCAGTGGAGACAAGGGAAAGGTGGAGGTTCCATCTCTATCTTCGAAGGCCAGACCGATGAGAAGCAAGATGACCTGTGCAATGTTGGAGATGAGCAGGTGCAGCAGGAACTTGCGGATGTTGTCAAAGAGACGACGACCCTCGCGAATGGCGGAGACGATGGAGGCGAAATTGTCGTCTGTCAGGACCATGTCGGCGGCTTCTTTGCTGACGTCGCTGCCGTTGAGACCCATTGCGATTCCAACGTCGGCGCCTTTGAGGGCAGGACTGTCGTTCACGCCGTCGCCGGTCATGACGCAGTATTTGCCTCGGCGGTGAAGAGCGTCTCGAGCATGCGGAGCTTGGTAGTTGGACTGCAGCGGGCGAGAACCAGAGGTAGCACCTCCAACTGATCTAGCTGCGCATCAGTCATTTTGTCGAAGACGGAGGCGGTCATGACTGCGTCGTGAGAAGAAGATCCGACGACGTGAGGGCCTAGGATACCAATCTCACGAGCGATGGTGGTTGCAGTCTTGAGATGGTCGCCAGTGAGCATGTGCACGGTGATGCCGGCAGTCTGGCACTGCCTGATGGCGCTGGCTGATTCAAGTCGAGGCGGATCGTAGATGCCAACGAGACCGGCGAATGACAGTTGCTGCTCGACGTAGGTGCGGTCCTCCACATGTTCGACGTCGTCATCTTTGAGTTTACGGTATGCCAGACAGAGCACGCGAAGACCCTCGGAAGCCATGGAGTCGGCCTCGGCGGCGATAACCTTTGCAGTAGCCTCGTTGATGTTCATGAGGGAGAGCAGAACTTCGGTGGCGCCTTTCGTGAACGAGACCAGTTCGCAGTTGGTACTGTTGGCATAGACAGCAGACATGCGTTTCACGGCTGAATCGAAAGAGTGCTCGGTCAGGAGTCTCGAGCCGTCGCGGGCAAGTGTATCTTGCTTGCCACAGCCGACTCTCATTGCCATGACTTGGAGAGCGATCTCGGTAGGCTCTCCAGTGGCGGTCCATTGGGAATCGTCACCGCTTGGAGCAATGACGGTAGAGACGTTGCAAAGAGACATAATCTGGAATGCACGTTCAAGCTCTGTATCGTTGGCGATGTCGTCTGCAGAGACTGTCTTGTCTCCTAACCTGAGCTCTCCAGCGTTGGGGTTCAGCGGGTTGGACTCGTTGAAGACCTGAAGCATGCGACCGCTTGGAAGGAACGCTTTTCTAGCCATCATCTTGCCTTGAGTCAACGTTCCAGTCTTGTCAGAGCAGATGTTTGTGACACCGCCAATGGCTTCGAGGGCACCCATCTTGCGGATAATGACATTGCCTTTCGCCATTGCCTTGCTGCCAACCGCCATAGTGATAGTGAGGACTGCTATCAAACTCTCGGGTATCACGGCCACAGAGACACAAATTCCATATATCAGAGTCTCATCGTCGATTTCGAAGAGAGAGACCGAGAAGACAATGAGTGCCAGTAAAATAGCCAGACCGAAGAGGAAGAGGGCGAACCAGGACAGCTTGACTTGAAGAGGAGTACCGACCAGACCGAGGATGTTCTTGATGGCAGTGAGAGATCTCTTTACAACACGCGTGTACCACGGGCCGGTAGAAATCTCCTTCTTGTCTTGAAGGAGAAGAGCGATCTTTCCGATCTCGGTCGACATTCCTGTGCCGATGACAATGCCCTGACCGCGACCTCTCGTCACGGTAGTCGAGGAGTATGCAATATTGATGCGGTCACCAATGGGAGTGTCGAGTTTGTCCGAGAGATATTCAGCATCCTTGACCGAGGGCTTGGACTCTCCAGTCAGGAGGGCCTCATCGTTGGCAAAGTTCATGCTGCTGGTGAGACGAAGGTCGGCGGCGACAATGTCACCGATACCGAGCTGGACGACATCACCAGGGACAAGCTCCTCGGCTTTGATGGTGAGCAGAGTGCCGTTGTCACGGATGACTTTGCAGACTGGAGCGGCCATGGCGAGAAGTGAAGCGATTGTTTGCTCGGCGCGGTAATCCTGAAAGAATCCCACGATCACGTTCAGACAGATGACGGCAGTGATAACACCACCTTCGATCCAGTCGTTCGTGCCGAAGCTGAGTGCCATCGCAATGACCAGTACCAAGGTGAGACTGTTCGATACCTGGCGAAGGAGAATTCTCCACCAGATCACGCTTCCAGAGGTCTGGAGACGGTTCGCTCCATACTGCTGTTGACGGCGGGCAACTTCGGTGGTGTTCAGGCCGTTTCTGCATTGATATTAGATGAATTGCCAACGACAGGATCAACACGACTCACTGGGTATCAGTCCCAAGAATGCTTGCCACAGTGTCGGCGGGAAGAGCATGCGCACGGGCATGAATCTCTTCCGAGGTTCCATCATTGGGATCGATGGAAATGATTGATGAGTTGTTGGTACGGCGAGCTCCGTCCACGTGTTTCTCGTTCTTCAACGATCCGACGCTGGACGAGCCCGCGCTCGGTATAGGCGGCGGGTCGTCGACATTGCCAGAGTCGTCTGGGGCGGGAAGACCACCGCCATGCTGGTGTGGTGTCGAGTGCGACTCGACATCGGAGGAGGAAGCGACATGGGATTTTTCCATCAATTACCAGCGGGTGAGCCTTTCGTGGAAGGATCGTTTGGTGAGGTCAAAGAGATGGTGGGGGATGTGTGCGAGGGGTTGAACTTCTGCGGAGAGTAGCGAGGACGGGGAAGGGCACGTGAGCGGTGCTGGGTGGAGCGGAATGCGCTGGACTGATCCTGGCGCGGCTGGGCATTACCAATACATCCTGCACGCCACGCGATGGAGGCAGACCTGCCAAGTGGTTTGCCATGGCGCGTGGCGGTGCAAACAATGCTCGCCTCTTTGAGGTCTTTGTCTCGTGACTGACGAGCAATCTCCCATCCTTTCGCTGATAATCTGTGTCTATTGCGTGTGTTTACAATGCGTGCCGGTGTCGAAGTATTCAGAAGACATTATCAAGTGTGTTGTAGTGATGGATGAATTCTAGCAAGGCAAGACGGGACGTGAAGTCGAGCTCTGTAGCTCGAACTCTATTTCGCTGAGATACTTGGCCCGCCCACGTGCGGTGGTCAGCGGGTGAAGCTTCCTTCCAGTAGTGCCTGAGAATAAAACTTGCAATCCACCGCAAACATGTCATGTCCATCAAGATTGGTTATGGCGACGCTGGACATCGACTTCTCTGGATACCAAGGCACTGGCAGGTACCGAGCTTCGAGTACTCGCTGAAGTGGCGCTAGGGCGACAGCTGAAGCAAACCAAACCCTAAGAGCGAGGACAGCTCTCGGTGCGGATGTCACGGTCATGCACTCGGAAGGGCCATTGTCCTGGCCTGCTCAGTCAAATATCAATACAGGTAACAGCTCCTTACTCCGTGTAACAACATCAAACGCTGCGAGTCCGCGCTTGCATGTCTCCACATTGGCATTGGCACTGATAGGATGGATAAAGATCTGCTAAGACAGCGGCCAAGACTTCCGCTCGCCTCGTCCGAGGAACGCATCGGTAACGTGGCTGTGCATATAGGTATGATCTACGATCATGAGTGCTGGGCGATGGAATTAGAGCGCAGCGGACAGCTGAACGTACTGTCTCCAAGAGATCCAAACCTATAGCACGATGTAGCGTTCTGCTGTAGTCCCGCTGTCTCTGTTCCCAAAGAAACCGATCTGGTGACTCGTGGCAATCACAAGTTGATAGCTGATAGTGAACACCCATGCTCTTTCAGAGTTCTTATGACTTCGCTTCATGTATTAGCAAGATTGCACAGACCTAGTAGACAGTACCGTCCTTTCTAATGCCATGCTTCCCCTTCGTCGGCGGCGAGCTTCCGAGAGGCGAGTCCTTCCTCTCTCCCATGGTATGATCGTGTCCCTCATGGTCATCGACATCTTCCCAGTCTGGAAATCCGTCATCAAAGAGATCATTCAGCCGTTCTTCCTTCTTTTCCCATGACTCCTTGTCCCCAGCGTTGGGGCCTTGGCCTTGCATCATAATGGTCTCCCATTGCGCGTACTCCTCGTCGTTGAGCAAACATTCGTCAAGCGTGGCTTCGATGGCCGGCACGTTAAGTTTCTCGCCGATGAACACGAGTTCTTGTCTGCGATCGCCAAACGTTCCGCCGGCTTTGATGTCGTGCTCGACCAGCTCGTCGATTTCCTTGGTGCCCGACTCCCATTCCGAGCGAGGGATGGTGCAGAACCACTGACGCCCACCACTGAGAGTAAGCATGGCGCCGGCTTGAGACCATTCTGTTGTTTGTCAGCATGCTATCCTGGACCAAACGGAGTGGAAAGTGTCTTACCGCCAGCACGACCAGGACGAGTAGCAAGGAAGTATTCTCCCTTCGAACGGAAGAGCTTTGAAAACAGCGGGTGGGCTTTCTTGTTGGCGAGAATGACGGCTGGGTCAGGGAGATCGAGGGGATCTTCCATGTTGACATCTTCGTCCCCCTCTTCGTCTTCATTTTCGTCGTCATCCATGTCTTCGTCTTCATCTCCATCTCCGTCTTCGTCATCTTCCTCTTCGAACGGGTGCTGCAGGATGAACTTGTCGTGCAGCAGAGCAAACAGTCGTCGAGGATGGAAAGGCCGACGGCGCACGTAAATGAAGTTATTGACGTTGTATTCCTCCGTCTCCGGCTTTGGCGTCACCGTCTTTCTGCCTTTGACTTCTCGAAGCGTCATAGCGTGCAAGTCCTGCAACCAGCCATACCCTGTTTGGGCAACTTCAAGGTTGAACATACCGGTGTTGACGATCTCCTTGACTTCGATCTTGCCATACTTGCTTTCGATGATCTTCGCGCGATGGTTCAATTTCCTGATCAAGTTTTTGACCCGCGAGAGATTCTCAGCAGACACCATGTCGGTCTTGTTGAGCACAATTACGTCCGCAAACTCGATTTGGTCGACCATCAGGTCGGAGACGGTGCGCTCGTCCTCTGGCGTTACATCGTCCCTCCTCGCGGACAACAGATCTGTCGTCTCAAAGTCATGAAACATGGTGAATGCATCGATGACCGTGCAGGTCGTATCCAGACGCGCAAACTTATCCAGTCCGCCGGCATCTTTGAGGCGTTTCAAAGTCGCAAGTGTGGAGGCATCAAGACCCTCAGGACCCTCGCCCATAGCGGAAATCTGCTCGGCGAGCCGGGCGTCGAAGGTCTCGGCGACTTGTTCGGGTTCGGATATGCCGGAGGATTCGACGATGATATAGTCGAAGGATGCGAGTTCGCTAAGGCGGACGAGTTCCTCCAGGAGGTCGCCACGAAGAGTACAGCAGATGCAGCCGTTGGCGAGGGACTGGGAGGCGGTGGTGTTAGTCGAGGCAAGGATGCTTGGTGCAGGGTGTGATAGCGTACGATGACCTTCTCTTCTGTCTTGGTGAGGCGGTGGGTGCCACGGATGAGATTGGCGTCAACGTTGACTCTGGATGAATGTCAGTCGTTCCAAGACCCCGGAACCGGCAGTACTCACTCTCCGATGTCATTGACGATCACAGCGATGCGAAGACCGTGCTCGCTTCGCAAAACGTGCTGCAATAGCGTGGTCTTGCCGGCACCCTTCGAGACAGATCAGTCGAGTGAATCGTTCATGTTGGCGAAGTCGGCATACCAAGAAGCCCGAAAGTAGCGTCACTGGCAATGCTTTCACAGGAGTTGGTGCCTGCTTCGGCTTCTTCGCCTTCGCGATGCCAGTCGATTGAGACGATCTCTTTGCTTTGGCCATGTTTGTTCGTGCTTTCCAGTAGTGATGTGTGACTGGGAGAGCAATTCACGATGCCGAATTTGAGAGGCATTGCACTCATTGTGTGAGTTCGGAAAGGGCACCTGAATGGAACTTGACCATGATGGCCTCCGATCTGTGATCATTGAGAAGTAAGCACGGGAGCCATCCCAGATGCCTGACGTCTCGAAGGTGCCATCGGCCCATCGAAGGGTGCCGGCGATCAGGTGACCGTTTGCGACATGCTCGAGTTACATTGAGCATTAAGCTTGCTGAACGCCATGGTATGAACTTCGCCACGGACTCTCGGAGTCCGCTTCTAGTTTGATCTGCAGCCAGGCACACTCAAATCGGTTCGGAGAATCGATAACCAGGTCGAGCGATAACCAGGCCAAGCGATCAAGACACACCACGAGCGGCGCTACGTCGGAATTTGCAACATACTCTGCGTTAGCAGGGCGGTGAATTCAACACGATCATGGTCTTGAATAGCAACAATTAATTGATCGTGCGATGCGCCTTCCTGGTGACCGCTTCTTGGGCGTCTCATGGCCTTTGTGCCTGCCAATGGAACCGAGGCGTAGCAATGTAGCATATGCAAGAACTTGCACCACAGCCGCAATATGTCATCGGGTCATTGCAATCAGGTCCAATTTCTCGACCTTGACCATTGGAGTGAGGTCGCATGGCTGCATCAGCTGCAACCAATGAGTGGCCGTGGTTTACTCAGCCGGCTCCATCAAGGTCGCCATCAAAGTCCGTACCAGGATTGCGGTGATCGAGAGCCCGATAGTAAGCAACAACAGCTGGTCGCTGTTTGGTAAACCATTTCTCAGTCCAAGTAACAGTCGTCCTATTACTTCTCTCGATTGCGCCTGATCATGGTGGAGTCCGCAAGAATGGTTCAGAATCACCACCTTGGTAAGATTCGGTAGAGATGATTGCGATCGTCAGACCGAGACAGTCTCACCGACATGGCATAGTCCAACCCCTGACTTCTCGATGTCGACCTTACTGCCGTCGCCTTCCACACCGCCTCCGCACCATAGCCCTTCCTTCTCGGCCGCCTGGCGCCACCTGCGAGGCGGATCTCGAACGTCCTCAAAAACCATGCTCAGACCACCACGAACAGTCCCATAATGCATGCCGATAGTAAGCTTCGACTTGACTTCCTTGTGTATCTCCAGAGACTGCTCAGGCGTAACATGTACCGCTCCACTGACTTGCGGCGGACTATACAGCCCGATCGGCTGCAGCGAGAGATCGAATGGACCCAAGTTTTGGCCAATCTTCTTGAAGACAGGACATGGAGAAGGCGTTTCCTTTGCTTGATACGCTGTATCGCCGGCAAAGTAGACGTTGTGCTTGGTTGTTTTGAGCGCCCAGGAGCACCACAGCGTCTTTCCGGCGTCCAAGCCAGTGCGTCCTGAGAAGTGTTGCGTCGGACAGCATGTGAGCTGCGCGCTGCCGACGCCTTCTACTTGCAGCTCGCGAGATTCCCACCAGTCTAGTTCGGTGACTTCGCCGGCAGTGCAGCCAATGTACTGCGTAAACCAGGCTTTCAGGTTGAGACCGACGAAGAAGTGAAGTCGTCCCTTGAGGCGTCCATAAAGATTAACAATGGTGGCATAATCCAGATGATCATAATGGTCGTGCGATATAACGATCGCGTCGACATCAGGTAGCTCATCCAGGGTGCATGGCGTTGGCGTATATCGCTTCGGACCGAAGAATGAGACGGGGCTTGTACGTTCACTGAACAGCGGATCGAAAAGCACTCGCACACCCCGCTCCGCGCCTGGCTCAGCGGCTGCCTCGATGAGGAACGAGGCGTGCCCAATCCACGTTGCGCGCAGCTTGTCCTTCCGGTGCACACCCCAGTCAGGTTTCAATACCTGTACCAGCTCGTCGGATCGAGTGCCTGCTGGACCTTCTGGGACTGACACGAAGTTCCTGTCTGGGTTGTTGCCGAAGCGGAGCTTAAACACTTCCCACTTGGTATGTTCGCGAAAGGATGACCATGGGTTCTTGAACGCGGTGGGTGGGTTGCCAACGTGGTGGTCCTTCTGTCGTGTCGCATTCGGACGCTGTGATGGCAGCTTTGTCACTTTGATAGCGGAAGACATTGTTGATTGCTTTCGAATCACCTGCAGCTTCGTAGACGATATAGCTCTGTTGACCCCGAATTTACACAAATCGGGGGATTCCCCAGTCGTACGTCAGGAAGTTGCCGGCCTGGTCTCTATTACCAACGACAGCTTGCAGCAAATGTAACTCGCGTTTGCTCTACACAGTGCGTGGAGGTGTTGTGTCCGAAGGATGCATATCGATGACGAGAAGTTGCACATTCCTTTAGCCGGCGTCGAGCGATGTGCATGACTAAGCAGACGATTTTCTTCTGCTGTTGCAACGCACACTTGCTTCAGAAGACGCAGTACAGCATGGTATGGAATTAGTTTCGCATAGATCTCTTGTGGCGATATCGTACCTCCTTGGTCCCGCTCAAAGTGCACCGCACAATTCGGACACCGGCAACGGACATGTATTTTGAGCATGTACGTGTCTACACGTCAACCGGAGAGCTAACAATCCGTTGGCTGGCTTCTGCTATATAGTCCAAGCACCCGGAGTACAAGCTGTGTGTTGCGGTCTGAGCGGAGCCATGGAGGTAGTAAAATGTAAGGAGTGAGGTCCGAAGAGCGTTGTGGATTAGTTCTACGGCGGAGCCACCTCCGGCTGATCAACCTTGAATGACGCTCGACAAATGTTGAGCTTGAGAAACATTTACATGTCGACACATCTGCTCCATACCGACAACGATTGCCATGGACTTCGCGGAACAATACCTCACTGAGAGGTGAAAATACTCTATCCACCGCAGATGGCAGGCAAGAGGCTGCTTGACGCGGCAAAGCTCTTCAGCGCGGGAGGATCAGTCGCCAAACATCACTACGACATACGGAGAGACCAATGGCAGTTGCTCACCAGAACATCGGGCCTTGCGAAAGCTGTCAAAGGTCAGACCGATCGCATCACCGTCACCGCTGGAGCTGCGATTAAGCTCGCTAAACGATTCAACGAGAAGGAACAAATTCGAAGAGATGGTCCACAGCCTCAAGGATATGGCGGCAGAGAACCAAGCGGGAATGATTGGATCAAAGAGCGGGTGGACGACGTAGCATCGAATGCACAAGCAGCGGCTAGGGAGACAGGTCTTGATTCAGCTGCTTCGGGCATCTCTCAAGCTAGAGCACAAGCTAGCGATGATGGCTCATTGGCTTCTCTTCGGAGAGAGCGTGAAATCCAGCAAGCGAAGAATGAAGTGGTCAGGCCACCTGCTACATCAGCGCAATCGCAAAGTGCAGGTCAAGACACTTTCAATGAGCGACCGATTACCAAAGCACCAGATCTCGAGGAGCACTCGTCGAAGGTACCTGGCACGAGACTGCCAGAGCACGCGGAGATCTATCCCGAGGGAGAGAAGCTGGCGGAAAAGGAACTCAACCAAGATATTTACCCATCACCTTCAGAGTCAGCAGACGCGCCGCCCGAAGGTGTCATTACAGACATCTTCCATAGTCGGAAGGTAGCTCGATCCCTGGGCGAGTCAACGCCTGGCCTCAAGAATCCATATGGGAAGAGGCAGAAGATGGCACCGAAGCCGCATCCAGATATGGTACAGTGGACAACGAGAGAGAACACGACACCGGAGACACGGCAGAAATTGGAGGCTGCTGCAGAACCCGCTGCGACACAGGCGAAAAACCAGTCCAAAGATGAAGACGTGCGTGATCTTGCTGCATCTCTTGCGAGTGATGTGAAGACGGCGGACGAGGCAAGTAAAGTCAGCGCTGAGGAACCAGCGAGCGAGCCATACGAAATGCACGAGTCGAGAGTGCCTTCATCCCGATTCGGCCGTCTGTGGCAGTACGGTGGGTTGGCAACGAGCATGGCCTTTGGTGCCGTCGGCGAAAGCTTCCGCCGTGTAACTGGAGGCACTGGTACCGGCAGTCTGATGCTCAGCGAGGGTAACATGAATCGTCTGGTGGCCAAGCTGAGTCGCATGAGAGGTGCTGCATTGAAGATGGGCCAGATGGTCAGCTTCCAAGACTCAAAAGTTCTCCCGCAGACGATCAACACGATTTTACAAAGAGTGCAGGACAGCGCTGATTACATGCCGGCTTGGCAGCGTGACAAGGTTCTAACAAGCAATCTTGGATCAGAATGGAGGGAGCTATTCTCCGACTTTGAAGAAAAGCCGTTCGCCGCGGCATCGATTGGTCAAGTACATAAGGCAACTCTGAAGTCGAACAGCAAGGACGTTGCTGTTAAGATCCAGTATCCCGGCGTACGAAATAGCATCGACTCTGATCTGAACAATCTGTCATTGCTACTCACAGCGAGCAACCTGTTACCGAAAGGTTTGTATCTTGACAAGACCATTGCCAACGCTCGGACCGAGCTGGGATGGGAATGCGATTACGAGCGCGAAGCAAAAGCCTGCATCCGCTTCAGGGATGAGCTTCTTGGAGACGAGAAGGAGACATTCCTTGTTCCCAAAGTGTACACGGAAGCTTCGGGAATGGATGTCCTTACAGCCGAGTTCATGCAAGGCAAGGGAGTGACCAAAATTCTGGATCTCAAACAGCACGAGCGAGACTGGATCGGCACACAGATTCTGCGCCTCTGCCTGAGGGAACTGATGGAATGGCGATTCATGCAGACGGATCCGAACTGGACCAACTTCCTTTACAATCGGTCAACGAAGAAGATCGAGCTTCTTGACTTTGGTGCCAGTCGTGACTTTCCTGATAAATTTGTGGAGCCGTACGTTGCGCTTCTGATTGCTGCGTCGAAAGGAGATCGAGAGACTTGCAAGAACAAATCTATCGAGCTCGGGTATTTGACTGGAAGAGAGGGTCCGGAGATGTTGAAAGCACACGTCGATTCGATCCTTACTCTTGCGGAACCATTTTTGGAAAGTGCGCCGGAGGTCTACGATTTCGAAGATCAGACCATCACGGATCGCGTCAGGTCAAACATCGGACTGATGTTGAGAGAACGACAGGCCCCACCTCCAGAAGAGACATACAGTCTGCATCGCAAATTGAGCGGTGCATTTCTGTTATGCGCGAGGTTGAAGAGCAAAGTACCTGCGAGGGAAATGTTCGCAACGGCAGTGGATGTTTGGAATGGAAGGGCGAAATCCGTCAAACTGTGACAGCAAGGCATTCGAGATCGACAGGCGATGCTATAGACCTTACGCACAGTAGCACCACACTCTTGATCGCTGTCCTCCGCTCCATGTCGACCGAGTGACGTGGGGTATCAAGACGACTCTCTATAATTCTTCCCGGGCAGCAAGCATGACGTATATGTATTGAGAATTCGTCGATGCCCTCCAGTGACTTGAGGGGCTTGCGTTAGCAGGGACGGGCAACTAGTTCCTGCTCCAGAGATCTGGGGGACAAGCGAGAAGCCTACCGCATCTGGTTCTTGCAAAGCAGACCTCCGCTACGAGCTCTACCATCGAGAAGCATCTCTGCCTTGAGTCGGGCAAGCAACGATACGTCCTCGACCTTGCATCGACTCGTAAAGCATATATTGTTGAGGCCCGATGCTTACTACCGGTTTCGTTGTGCAGATGGTCCAACTCTGCACACCCTCCACTCCGCCCAGGAAGCGCTGTCTTAATTAGAAATCACTTCCGGGTCAATACGAGCTCGAGGCCATCGCATTTGTTGAAGCAATGCCAAGGCCGAGTCCCATTGAGAAGCCGGCAATTCAACCCTTTGCGCAGTCCCAGGTGCAAGCAAGACATCCATTCCATGCTGATCGTCCAATTCTTCAACTTCAGGGCGGAATGTTCAACGAGCGCATACTCGGAACGAGCTGTGATATAACATACTAATGTGACTACCAATCCGAATGTAGTGAGCCACATAAGATCGACCACGCTCCTGACCCTGGGCCCTGCTGACAATTTTTGCTTCTAATCTGCTTCCTTCGCCAGGCTTGGTTGAGAGACATGAAGTACAAGAGGATTTTTAGTCGCGAGACGGCGAAGTGGATGGAGCAAGGCCATGTGCTATGGGGTCCAAGGGACAGAGTGGACAGGCTTTCCTTTGAGGCCATCGCTAAGTTCTGTGAGTGAATATGGAGAATGCGGCAAAATGCTGAGGATTCTTGTCAGATTACCTTGTATCTACTAATCCTGTGGTTCCCCTTCAGCTATAATGAGACTCTGCCGGCTTAGGACTGTCTCGAGGTCATGAAAGCTGACTAGCCAGTGCCTCCAACTTCGTCTTTTTGCGTCGTTCTAGTGGCCTCCACAAGGTCAGACGAACGGACTCCGCCAGACTTCGCAAGAAGCGTTTCGCTTTGTGTCGACATATTCCGGGTTTGCTATGCGTGAAGGCTTTGTGTGGTATTCTCGTCATAAGCGAAAGATCTCTTATCATTCTAATGTTACAACTCACTACCACCACTACCGCACGCAGCCAGTTGGCCGCCTTTAGCAGTCCTCTACAAGTGTCATCAAGCAGCCAAGACGACTTCAACAACCAAACACCCAGCTAACAACGATGTGCCACATCAATCGCATCGTCTGCTCTTGCAGCGAAGTCCAAGACGCGGTCATCCGATGCGCCCACAGCGGTCAGTTCGGCGCCATCGTTCCCCAGCGCTGCTTGCGCAACTTCAGGGTCGCTCGGAGCAGTTGCTCCAGCTGCTCCGAGTGTACGGAGGAGACGACCTCCACGGGCGGCGATTCGACAGCATCTGTGAAGGCCAAGGCGAACATCTTGCTTGATGCCATTGATGCGATGGCCACAGGCAGCGACGAGGCTTGAGGCAGCAGGAAGCAGAGTGCAAGGCGCCGAGGAGCTATGTTTACCTGGAGCACTAGAACGTGGGAGGAGAATTTGAACTACGATAGTTTGGCAATGAAATGATTGATTTAGCGGAACATATAACTCAAGAAGTCTCAGTGAGCTGTATCAGTGATTCAACTGGTCTGCCGGTCGTACTCGATGTTCTTCTTTCGATCGACAAAGCTGAGCTTCGTCTTTGTCTTCGCTGTGCAGCGCTTATCTTCCACCGCAGACTCAGTGCAGCTGAGTTGCCAAGAAAGATCTGACTCACGGCCGATGTGATTGCTCTGTCGCTCGAATAAGATCTTACGGACTTTCTCTGATTGCTAGGTACAGCAGAGGTTTGCTAGGTTAGAACTATCAGATAGGAGCCATCTCCGGGAAGCTGTCGTCGAACTGCCTTTTCGCACGGGCGTTCCCTGAGACGTCCGTCAATCCGCAGTCATTCTTCATATCCTCAAGACTGCCATGTACCCATCTTGAGTCTCTTGAAGGACTACCATCGGCAGGCATATACAAATTTCTACACTCAGCATACAACGAAGAAGCCTGGCTCATCGGAACCGCACGTACCTTGACCACGCGTTGTCTTGGTCGACTCGCATAATGCTTTCACATCAGATCCAGCGAAATTAGGCTAGTCTCCTGAGCTCCATGTCCACAAAGCCAGAACAAAGTCTTTCACCATCCGGCTCGAGCAGACATCCGGCTCAAGCAGACATCCGGCTCGAGCAGCAGTCTGATCAGGACAACGTCGACACACAATCCCTTTGTTACCGCGGCACCGTCATTCATCGACGGGACTGTCCTTCGGCTGGGTGAGGTCTTGGGATGTTCGTGAATGGAGGAAGCGGAGCGCCGGACTCGTTCGGATGGCTTGATTGCAGACTTCGACGAAGACAAAACGACTTGAACCGCACCTCAATCTCGTCTTCTTACACTTCCACCCCAATCTTTGAAGATACATTGCGATCACACGATCAGACCTGACGATTAAGCTTGTAAAGACATTTTCAGTCCCTGCTGAACAAGCGCAACTCGGCAACGATGGCGAACAACAATAACACCATGAACACTCTACCTCGCCCATCATCCCCATTCCAACCACCCAACGCGCCGGGCAAGGGCGATTGCAAAGCTCAACAAGTCCGCCCACGCATGGATAGCCTCGTATCTGAAGAACCGGTCGCCTTTGACGCCGAGTTCCAGACGGTGTTGAGGAAGGGAGCTGAGAAGTGGAAGCAGCGTCTCAGATAGATCGCCGTCGTGAACGCCAAAGGAGAGACCATCTTGGATGTCTTCGTGGTGTACGACAAGGAAGAGGATGCAAAGAAGAGCAGGGGTCCTTCGCGATTCCGTGTCCACAAGAAGGGTCTCCTTTTCAAGAATGAAGCCGTCCACGCAACCACAGTCGAGAGGTGGCTGACGGAGATCTTCGCGGATCGCCCCGTGGTTATGCACGACCATCGTGGCGACACAAATGCCTTCGAGTACGAAAGCCCATTCGCCCGCGCCACCATCCAGGACACTCAAGAGTACTACCTCTCTGATCGTGGCGAGAATGGAAGCTTGGCGAACGTCGCCAGCGAGGTCTTGTAACGCACGATTCAGGTTGGAGGTGAACACACGCCGACCGAGGATGCAGCTACAGCCATGGAGCTGTACCTTCTCAAGCGCCCGTACGACCGTCCCGCAGAAAAGGCGAAGCTTGAAGCGCAGGGCCTGCCGACAACTTCTGCTCGCACTCAGAGCCAAAGTGGCGGGCGTGGCTATCACAATCAGAATTCACGTGGCGGCCGGGGTGCGGGAAATGACCGAAGAGTACTCCAAGAGCGCGCCCCAAACGCGGCTACGAACAGAGGCGATGAGGGATGGGCGGGTGAGGCTTTCGTTCGTCCAGCGCGGGGTGGACAGCGCCGAGGGCGTGGTCGTGGTCGTGGTGCCTGATAGATCGGGATTCGGAACCAATACTTAGTGGTGGACTTGAGAGAGAGAGCGGATCTTGTTCGGATTTGCCGTCTCGAAAGCATTTTGTTTGAGCGGAAATGGCAGGAAGGGATTTATGATGGGACTGGGTCTGATTTTGCGCCGGAGTTCTGCGATGGAATTTGGGGTGTTTTCTGGTCCCTGACCATGTGGTACACGACGCTCTGGTACTTGCGGGAGTCGTGATGAGACGTCTGTTTGTTCGTCGGTGAGTACGAAGCCAGACACTTTGTCGAAATGTTCCCATGAAAGGAGAAATCGCTGGGAAGCGTCAATAGATTCAACATTATCAATCATGCATGTTCAAGACTTCAGTGCCAAGTCCGTAGTCTTTTCAGAAGAAGAGGACATTATTGGAGTTGGACTGGGGTCTCGCCGTCATCTTGATTTCTTGGAACGAACAAAGGGCAAATATGATCGAACCCTCCATCAGAATTTCCTTGGGTCCGAGTGATCATCTTGCGGGCTCATGTTGTGTTTCTTTGGCTTCTGTGGGTTCTGGCTCGTACGCGATGCGCCGACGCCGTGCAAAAGACGGTGTCCAGCTCATTAACTGAGTGAATCAGTTGATGTAGGAACAATCGTAGCATCAGCAGTATGAATGACAAATTCATTGGCTTTTTTCTTGGAAAACCCGAATCTCCATCTCCGTCTAACAGCAACCATGAGACCAGATAAATCCACTGCCGCCGTCCACAGCAGCTAACTTCCAACACGACGAACACGACGCTGAGTGAAGTGGAAGTGGAATGTCTTGTGCGTTCCGGTTGTACTGATTGTTCGAGGTGCAGATCATGAGATGTCAAAAGCCCGCATGATTGCTGTTCCGCGAGTTGAAGGAGCGACAACGGTCGTGCATTAGTAAGCAAACATGCTGGGAGGGCTGTTTTGTATGAGCCTGGAAGGTCTCCTTTTTGAAACAGTTCGACAGCTTTGCAATCACACTTCCTCTTTCTATTCGAAATAAGCCGTCATATACTCATCGCCAACACTTACAGTATACACATCTAACATACCTGCTGCTCCAATTCGAGTTCCGAATTGCTGCAGAGTAATTCAGCGTCTGAAAAGAACCAATTGACGAAACGTCTCGATGCAGCGGTTTTGGCAACATTCGACAATGAACGACGTTATAGCCCAGCGAGACGGAGAATGCCATCAAGTCTCTTCGGCGCCCTGGCTCGCCAGCTGCCAGTGCGGGTCTTCCACCCATACATTCCTTGAAAATGGCTTGCATTGCAAGTGAATGTTGCGGATGAAGCCAGGCGAGTGTCGTCCCCAGCGACATGTTCGTGACTGCGGCAGAGGCCGCGGTTACGGGATAACTTCCAGCGCAAGGTACCTCACCTCTCTTTGATCTTCTTTCTCTCTACATTCTTTGGGCCAGTCCTCAGTGCTTCTTTTGCACCCATAACGAGTCAACGATAGACTTTGACCTGGCACAATGTGCGCTCTCGTGCATGGGTCCACCAACAGTGAGCCAGCAGCGACCAGAACAACGCCGACTCCCGGTCTACTCAGCCAGACTGTCAAGCCCCGCCGCCCAGAGCTCGAGGATAAATACGTTGCGCCGATTCGGGGTCGTGTTCGCGGCCCGGGCCGTGGTCATTAGCATTATGGAGGATACGGCGGCAATAAGGCGCATGATGGTCGGGGCGGGTATGGCGGTCACGTCAGTAACAACCAGAATGGCGGGGATGGTGGCCGTAGAGAACATTACGGACCAGATCGTCAAGGTGGCCGCGGCGGGGGTGGGGGCGGTCGTGGTGGAGTTCGCGGACAGCCAGAGCGTGGAGGGCGTGGCGGACGTGGCGATCGGGGGTCTTGATAATATAAACTGGCGAGCTTGTGTTTGACGCAGAATCCTCGGTGGATGCTTGCAGGATACGACCAATGATTGGCTTTGTACTTCAATGAAGGGCCGGAAAATCCCTCTGGCGCAAGGGATCCGGGGGTACATCTGTACAGGATGCGTGAACGATTGGTAAAATCAGGCGCATTTCTTTGACTCGATAGATTAATAGTCGGCGAGGAGCACAAGAGGGATTAGGGTAGATTCCGAATGCACAGTGTACTTGAATCTGCGAAGTCGCTCTTTCAAAGTGATCTATTCAGACCATGCGTAGTGTATGTAGCTCGCCGCAGTCGACACTTTCACCAGGAGGAGTCGAGGGGTGTCCAGGTCTTGGTCGCTTCTGTGGTGCTGTTCATACAACTGCCGTTCGCCCGCTGTGCAAAAGAGCAATGGAAGAAACGCAGTGTAAACCATCGTCTTTGGATAAAGTGAGCGTGGCCATGCCGTGCGTCAAATAATATCGATGAGCGCAGCATGCGTTGTACGTAGAGAGTAGAAAAGGAGAGATGATGTGAGGTCAAAGTCGAGGCGAGGCAAAGATTCGGCTCAAGCACAGACCAGGCGCAGGCAGCTCCGACCTCACGACCAAAGCCAACTCATCTTGTCAAACATATACATTTCTCTCGGTTTTCGCCCACAGAAGATGACATGGCGCTCGAAGCAACGGGCGGCTACATTGCCGGCGCGCAAGATGACTCCCAGCTCCCCATCTTCGACGTACAAAAGGTGCAGATGCGCTTCGACATCTCGGCCGACTTCGTAGCAGCAGCAGTCGCAAACAATGTTCTCGTTCTCGCCTTGTCCACCGGCCGCATACTTCGATTCGATCTCGAACGACCCGAAGATATCGACGACATCGACCTTCCCAAGCGACCGGCAGAAGTCGGCGTCATTCGAAAGCTATTCCTCGATCCGTCCGCATCTCATTTACTCATATCGACCACTTCGGGAGAGAACTACTACCTTCATACGCAGTCGCGGCAGCCCAAAGCATTGGGGAAGTTTCCAAAAGGCGTAAAAATAGAGAGTGTTGCTTGGAATCCGTCAGAGCCGACAGCATCGACTCGGGAGATCTTGGTTGGAAGTGCGGATGGACATGTTTACGAGACGTACATTGAGCCGAACGCGGAGTTCTACAGGAATCAGGAGAAGTACTTCAGAACAGTATACAGCCCGCAGGACGGGCCAGTGGTGGGACTCTTCGCGGATGTAGTGTCTACAAGACCTGAATCACGGCGAGTGCTGGTAGCTACGCCAAACAAGCTGGTACATTTCGTTGGGAGGACAGGCGGACGAGGTTACGAGTCCAATGGCTCAATATACACCAAGCTCTTTGAAAGCGAAGCTCCGACTGTTCACGAGGTGGATCGAACTGGTGGAAGCTCTCCTTCCTGCCTGGCAGTATCGCCAGACTCTCCAGATGCGCTGTCTTCTTCATTAGAGGGACAAAGTAAAGAACGAGCGTACGCGTGGCTAAGTGCGCAAGGCATTTTCCACGGTAGCCTCACCACTTCAGTACCGGATCTTGTGTCACTTGGGAAGCAGGTCTTCCGAGAGTCAAAGACCTTCCCACGATCAAAACTGCCAGCGATTCAAACAGCAGGCGGCAGGAACCGAGCCACACAGCCGCCAGTATCCTCGATGGTCCTGACACAATTCCATCTGCTTGCGCTAGTCGAGGGGAGTTTGACGGCCATCAATCGCTTGGACGACACAGTCGTGTACAATCAGCAGATCCTCGAAACCAGTGCAAATCTTGGTCTTTTCGCAGACCAACAGAAGAACACCTTTTGGCTCTTTACAGCGCAAGAGATCTTTGAGATAGTTGTGACTGACGAAGCGAGAGATGTCTGGAAAATCATGTTGAAGCAGGGCCAGTACGATGCTGCACAGAAATACGCCAAAACCGCAGAGCAGAAGGATGCAGTCGCATCAATGACTGGAGACCATCTGATGTCTCTAGAAAAATATGCGGAAGCTGCAGTCATACTCGGAAAGAGCACCAAGGCTTTTGAAGATGTTGCGCTGGGCTTCATTGACAAAGGCGAGCAAGATGCTCTTCGGCAATACCTCACCGTGAAACTGTCAATACTCAAGAGAAACGCCATCATGCAACGTATGATGCTTGCAAGTTGGCTGCTTGAGCTGTACATGGCAAAGTTGAACCAGCTGGACGACACAATCTCAACTAGAGCCGAGCTTACTGCTGATGGGTCAGGCACAACCTCAAGCGATACCGAGAGGCAATTGCCTGTCTTCCGAAAAGAGTATCAAGACTTCGTCACCAAGCACAAACCCGATCTGGACCGCAAGACGGCCTACGAGATTATCAGTGCCCACGGGAGGGAAGAAGAGCTGCTTTTCTATGCCAACGTGGTGGAGGATTACAATTACGTTCTTTCATACTGGGTGAACCGAGAACGATGGCGCGAAGCCATGTCTGTGCTCAAGAAGCAGACAGACCCGCAGATGTTCTACCGCTACAGCACCGTCCTCATGGCCCACGTCGCCGTCGATCTGGTCGACGTTCTCAAACGACAAGCCAACCTCGACACCAAAAAGATCATCCCCGCCCTTCTCAACTACAACAAAACCGCCGAATCCTCGGTCTCGCTCAAGGAGAACCAAGCGATTCTCTACCTCCGCTTCTGTATCGACCATCTCCTCTCGACCGAACCCGCGGTCCATAACACCCTCATCTCCATGTACGCCGCACACCCTACTCGTGACGAGTCCGCCCTCCTCACCTACCTGGAAACCCAAGCTCGCAACCACGACCAGTTTTACGATGCTGACTTTGCCCTCCGTCTCTGCATCGCCCACAAACGCGTGCAGTCCGCTGTACACGTCTACGAAACCATGCACCAATACGCCTCCGCCGTCGACCTCGCACTCAAGTATGACGAAGTCGAACTCGCAGCTTCGGTCGCCGATCGCGCGGGCACCGACGACGCACTCCGCAAGAAACTCTGGCTGAAAGTCGCGAAGAAAGTCATCGGCCAGAACAAAGGCATCAAATCCGCCATCGAATTCCTGCGCCGCTGCGAACTGATCCGTATTGAAGATCTCATCCCTTTCTTCCCGGACTTCGTCGTCATTGACGACTTCAAAGAAGAAATCTGTGCCGCGCTGGAGGACTATAGTCGACAAATCGACGATCTGAAGCGGGAAATGGACGAGTCGGCTAGCACGGCGAAACACATCAAAGACGATATCAAAGCACTCGATCAGCGGTACGCGATCGTCGAACCCGGTGAGCGGTGTTGGAAGTGTCGTCTGCCATTGTTGATGAGGCAGTTCTTCGTGTTTCCTTGTCAGCATGCGTTCCACGCGGATTGCTTGGGAGAGATGGTCATGCATGCTGTGGGTATGGGAAAGGGAAAGAGAATACGGGAATTGCAGAGGGAGATCGGACGGGGTGTTGCGCTGGGGAAGAGAAGGGAGGGCATGGTGAGAGAGTTGGATGGGTTGGTCGCCGGGGCTTGGTGAGTGGATTTGCTTTCCGACTTTCAACGTGGATTATGCTGACTTGAATGATAGTGTGCTGTGTAGTGAGATGGCGGTCAAGCAGATTGACGCGCCATTCATCACGGCTGCTGATAACAAGAACGAGTGGGCTTTGTGAGAATCAGGATGGCGAAAAGCACGCGGGAGAAGAAGTGTGAAAGTCGTCGACTCGACCTTGTGGACCTATGCAGCGGGCCCCGATCACATACGTCGCAGTCTTATCATACGGCAAGCGGCTGTAAATCGTGATCCAAGTAGGAAAAATGCGGCGAAAGCAGCTCACCGCATCCGGTCTCGGTGCCGACAGAATAGTAGACCCTGGAATCCTTCGTCGAAAACTTTGGAGATCGCCACTTCGGTGGCCTGCAGGCTGCAGGAGGGATGCAACGAAAGCAGAACCTTTCTTTGCTTGATTGGTTCGCTGCCTTACCATGTGGAACCGATGAGGCTGCGTCTTCCGTGGAATTAGGCCGTACGTTTGATCCTACAGGATTTGTTACCACATTTGGAGCGTTGGCATTCACTTAACGCGCAGGACGCGGAGCTGCCTTGAGATTGAACACGGGACAGCCTAATGTGGATCCGCAAGACTTAAGAATCGTCATTGTCGACGGCGTGGAGCTCCTATAAGAGTGAGTGGAAGTCTTGTTGACACTGAACATTCAACTTCAACACTCCGGTTCATCGACCATCAGAAATACAGTCCAACCCAACACCATGCGGTTCTCTATCTTCTCCCTCGCTGCTCTCGCAGCCATGGCAGCCGCCAGTCCCTTTGCCATGCCCGAGGCCTACGCTGGCTCCGTGGACGCCACCACCTCTTCGCTGTCCGCCCGTCAGTCCAACTGCACGGAGTACTGCTCGCCCAGCGCCGGCTGCGTACGCCCAATCCAATGCCTTCCAACCGAAATCCACTAACCTTGCTCATTCACCAGGTCTGCACCATCCGTCCCTCTGACTGCACTGCCTTCTACACCGTGCAATCCGGCGACACCTGCCTCTCAATCGCCAAGGTCTTTTCCAACTTCACCGTAACCCAATTTTACCGCTGGAACCCCTCGATCGGACAAACCTGCTTCGGGCTCCAAGCCTACGTGCCTGTTTGCATCGACACGCCTTGGTATGAGTTCAGTCCGCCCGTCCAGCCCGACTTCGGAACCAAATACACACCTGAGCAGACGCCTGTGCCGGTGATGCCCAACATTGTGGAGGGATGTCAAGTGTACGAGTTGGTGGAGCCAGGGAAGAGAGTGGAGGAGCTGGCGGAAGAGAACGGGTTTGCGGTCGAGAAATTTGCGGAGTGGAACGGGAACAGCACGACTGCTTGGGCTGCTTACTGGGCTTGTGTTAAGGCTTGATCTGATTCGAGGAGCGCAAATTTGCTCCTTGCTACTTGATGGGAACGATCGGTTGCGAGCCGAGGAAATGGTGACATTGCGTCGATTTCCGGTGATGCAGCAACTGGTCGGGGTTTGGCTGTAGCCATGCAGCCTTCACACTCATTTTATGATTAGTGAATTATCGCCAGGAGCAATAAAGCTGGTAACACAAGCGAGAAGTACAGTCTTAGCGATCGAATGAGAATCAAGTCTCCCAAGTATTGACCCACCAATGCACCAAACTCAGTACGGGCTCCGCTGTGGTGATGATCACCCCGGCCAACGTGTCGTGGTCTTGCTCTCTCATCAACCAACATCTCCAGCAATGCTCTCATTGATACGACAAGGCCGTGGTCGCCAAATCCAGAAGTTTCTGACTTCCAGCATCCACAGAAATACCAGGACTCCCGCGGCCCAGGCAAAAGGACCCACAGCCGTGGTCTCTCTCAACATGGGTGGTCCAGCAACCCATGAGGAAGTCGGCAGCTTCTTGTTGAAACTATTTGTTCGTTCCACCCGTGGCGACAAGGCTCTTCGATTGAAAGACCTAACATCTCAAAGTCAGACGGAGACCTGATCCCTCTCGGTCGCTTCCAAAAGTACCTAGCTCCCATCATCGCCCGACTCCGAACGTCCAAGATCCAAAAGCAATACCAGTCCATCGACGGCGGCTCTCCCATCCGGAAGTGGTCCAAGTAGCAGTCCCAAAAATGTGCGAGATCCTCGACGAGACTTCTCCGGATACGGCTCCGCACATTCCCTACGTAGCCTTTCGCTATGCCGAGCCTCCAGCTTCTCGAAGATGGTTTCGGGAGGCATGGTAGAGTCGTGGCGTTTTCGCAGTACCCGCAATTCTCGTGCTGTACGACTGGTAGCTCGTTGAATGAGCTTGTCCGAATTCGCCAGGAGTTGGAGCCTGGCATTGAAAGGCACGATGGTGTCCAGTGGAGTGTAATAGATCGGTGGCCGACGGCTCCTGGATTGTGGAGGCGTTCGCGAGGAATATTGAAAGGCAATTGGGGACGTACGAGGAAGGGAAGAGCAGCCACCTTTTCTCCGCTCACAGTCCGCCGATGAGCTTTGTGAATGAAGGTGAGTTCGAGTTGTTCCTCTTTCATACCCTTGAAGTGCCCACTTCAAGTCACCTGAATGCAAGATAAGCAGTGCAGTCTGAGTGAGACCACCGAGGCATCCGGAGCCCTTCTAATATTCTACCCAGGTGATGCGTACTCAACCGAGGTCGCAGCAACAGTACACGCCATCATGTCTCGTCTCCAATTCTCCAACCCCTATCGCATAGTCTGGCAGTCCAA
This sequence comes from Zymoseptoria passerinii SP63, assembly GCA_000223825.2. NCBI lineage: Eukaryota > Fungi > Ascomycota > Dothideomycetes > Mycosphaerellales > Mycosphaerellaceae > Zymoseptoria > Zymoseptoria passerinii. Next base: position 32,484 of record AFIY01000090.1, on the reverse strand, counting down.
GGTCGGACTACAACCCTGGCTGGGACCACAGACGGCGCAGATCGTAGAGCGAATCATCGAGAAAGGCAAGACGGACATGATCATCATCCCGGTCGCTTTCACATCAGATCACATCGAGACTCTGCACGAGCTGGACCAGGAGTTGATCGGCGAGTCCGGTCACGCGAACACGATCAAGCGGGCTGAGAGCTTGAATGGAAGTCCTTGTTCCATCGAAGGGCTGGCGAGTTTGGTGCGGGATCATCTTGATAGCGGTTCGAGGGTAAGCAGACAACTTGAGCAGAGGTGCTCTGGATGCACGAAGGGCGCATGTCTTGCGAGTCGACGATTCTTGACGGGACGTTGGGATATCGGTTGAGCGGCCTGTTGTAAATTGATGAACGGATTGTCGACAACTGAAGGTGCTCGGGTTATAATTACATCCTTTCCATCTCGCAACCCAAGATATTATTATATCTTTCTGAAAAGAAAAGAATACCCAAATTGCTGAGATCATACGACTCTCACAGATCGCCGTACTCCTCACGAATGATCTGTGCACCCCGCTCGGCAACAGCATACACTGGTCCCACCAAGTTCACATCCGGCAAGCGACCAAAAGTAGAGACGTCGCAGACACGAAGACCCTTGGTTCCATACACTCGGAGAGACGCATCGACGACTCCACCTTTCTCCTTGGGAAGCATGCGACAAGTGCTCGATGCGTGCCAGTTCGGGATGACAGAGGTCCGGGCGTACTCGAGAATATCCTCATCGCTCTGGACCGCTGGGCCTGGAGATACCTCTTCTTGCACCCATTGCTTCCAGGCCGGGTGTTCGCCGATTTGTCGCAGGTATTTGACACCTTGGACCGCCATGGCTTGGTCGGCGGTCTCGTTGAGGTAGTTGGGATCAATCACCGGGTCGCTGAGCGCATTGTTGCTGCCGACTGTGACGCTACCCTTTGACAGCGCCGCGAGGTTGGACACCGTCAATGAGATGTAAGACGTGTTTCTCTGGGGCTGTCCGTACTCGTTGAAGGCCTGCGGATACCACACGCTCTCGTAAAGGATCTCGTTGTGGGCTTGGTGTAGGAAACCTGCATCGACAACAGCGCCGGCGCCGATTTGGTTGAGCTCGTCGTTGGAAATTTCCTGGAAGGCATTGGTACAGCCCGAGGGTGCGGACCATTTGCTTTGCGCTTTCTCCTGTGGGTCGGAGGTGCTGTAGAACTTGCGCTGTTCCTCGTTAAGCACGGTCACGTCATTCACCTGCGGTGTGATTAGCATCAGAGTGGTGATACAAGTGACGGAGTGGATCTTACCATGTCAGTCGTGCTGGCCACATCCGCAAATTCCGGCTTAACGGAGTAGATGACGCTGAAAGAGGTGTGATCTTGCATGTGGTGTCCGACGTTTTCATTAGCCACGACAACCGGGATACCATAGCTATCCAGCTCGTCTTGCGGACCAATGCCAGATTGTTTGAGGAGGAAAGGACTGTGGAAAGCACCGGCAGACACGATGACTTCGTTAGAGCAAGAGATGTTGTGAAAGATGCCGGCCTCGACAAATGTGACTCCAACAGCATGAACTTCTTCCGTGCCGATGGTAGCCTCGTCAAAGATGATTCTTGACACGGTCGCAGAACTTCGTACGTTGAGGTTCGCTCTGTCCTTCGACGCCTGGTAATATGAGTCGTAGGAAGACACGCGCTCGAACTTTTCGTCCAGAGTCATCGTGCCTTGCTTGACACCAATCGGATTGCCGCCGTTCTGGTCTTGCACAACTTGAAGACCGATGGCGGCCGTGGCGTTCATGAAGGATGGGTTGGACGCTGGAACATATCCTTGGAACCCAATTTTGAGTGGTCCTTTTGTGCCGTAGTAGTCCGGGTTCCAGGTCATGTAAGTGGGATCGTTGGAGTTCTTCGGATTGCCCACAAAGACAGTACCTTGCTTTGCTGCGGCAAAGATTGTGGACCTAAAATTTGAGAAGCGAAGTCGTCAGCTGCTATTCATTGAGCGAGGCATGAATGGCCTTCCAGAGCTTACGAGTTCCATCCCGGGTTGCCGTCAAGCTCCCATTGATCATAGACGCTGCTACTGCCGAGCCCATAGTACAAGCCATTAGTAGAGCTACTGCCGCCCAGAGCTCGGCCACGATGGTAGTTCAGAGTCCGGTTCTTCAAATTCGTCTGCGGCACGGTGACGAAGTTGTAGTCAATCAAGCTCCGGCCTCCATTGAGGAGGAATTGGTTTCCTCCGGCCGTCAGCGAAGTTGCCTGAACACGAGAGCGAAGAAGTGTCAGCCATTCTCGAACGAAGAGCATCGATACAAGCTGAGAAACTGCAGCTCCTAAGGAAGCCTCCAAAAGCCGCAATTGATCTGGCCTCAGAAACTTACCACTGTGTCCGGAGTTGGGCCAGCCTCGAAGACTATGACGTTGAACTTGCCGCTCTCTGTAAGACGGTTGCCCAGAACCAACCCGGCAGTCCCTCCGCCGACGATGCAGAAGTCGTAGCTGGCTTCAAAGCCGATCTTAGGTGCGTCAGAGTATTGGTATGTGGAAAAGTCTGGTGGACCGCTGCCCGCAACGAGGCGTGCAGTAGTCATGCATCCAAGAAGGATGGCTGAAGGGGAGAGCTGAAACATCGTAATCAGTCGCGCAAGTGACATCCGTAATAAGGCAGCGTACGACAAGTGCGTGTCGCTTGAAGCAAGTGGCGGACCAGACCCAATATATCACCATCAAGCCAGACCGGATTTGTGGCAGTGCCGGAGCCGTCAACCCAGGATTCCAACATGACTGCATGAGAGGAACATGTAACCTTCCGAGATTGCATGTACAGCACGTTGGCCTCGGAAGGGTCAATCCTTGCCCACAGGCTAATGGCCAGAGTGTTCGAGGTCGTCAGCCAATCCGACCCCAGCCATGCCCAGACATGCCTCCCTGATGCCCACCACCGGTGATCCGACCGATGCGAAGGTGCTGTAATAAAAAAGCCTGTAATACTCGTCAAACGTTGTATTGCGAGTGAACATGCCACCCCTTGCCATGGAGCCAGGGACCATGTCGATGGGCGGTCACGACAAATCCCAACGACCTCAGGTTGGTCCCTGGTGCAGATAATGGCATGAGTTAAATAACGGAATTCCCGACGTGACAATGCCGACGACAACGCGAGTACCAGGTATCCAGTAAGGGAGCTCGATTCGAAGCAGCGCAGCAGCGAAGGAGGGCACACCATGACGTCTGTCAGGAGTTTCAGCGTGGCTGTGAGTCATCTTACCGTATCCATGGATGCTGGTCCCAAGAAACCTGATGACTGCGCCATTTGGAGAAGACAAGGCGCCATGTCCAGCGTGGCAGGACATCCGAACAGATCATGGGAGAACGCAAGTCTTCGACACTCTGTCAAGTCCAGAGATACAGATGAGTCCGACACCACCTTGCAATCTTGCAGCTATGTGAACGGATGTTCACAACCTGACCTTGTAGTCCAGACTTGTCGGACCTGCATAAGCGGCAGACTCCGGAGTCTCTCTTTCATCAAGGCCAAGGTCATCATCTGCGACGCTGAGATCGCTCATGGCGTCGCTTCCAGATCACACGCAATGTGGTTTCTCTGAAGTGTCATTCAATCGGCCGGTCGACTGCTGGGGAGGCCGTGCTGCGATGAAACGCGTGATGTGGCGTCCATTGGACCTGCTTTTCCCGGCTTGAAGCTGCGAGCTGTCTATTCATCAGAGTCGCGGAATGCAGCCATCTTTGTTCTTGTCGCCAAGATCACGACATGTGATGACCATGGGGGCTCCCTGCGAGAACGCCGCGCTGATCCGCGATGCCTGGAGTGGCTCTTCACTCTGGCATCGAGAAGCTGATGAAGCGGTGAGCGAGTACATCGCACATTGTTATGTTGATCGCAAATCTGCAGACGATGGCCGGGACGATCGAAGGGAAGAGTAGCGGCTGTGCAGTCAAAGGATGCGCTTGGCTTCCATTGTGCCCACAACAAGACCAAGGACCCTTGGACGCTCTCATGGCATGTTGACACCTCAGGCACCCGGAGCTTTGATGGGGATATTCAATCACCCCAATCAAATTCCATCAAAGAAATAAGGTAGGTCTCTTCGCTCCGCTCCCGTCCTTTCACCGGCGCACGACTCCTCCGCAAACCCAACAAAGCTCCAAGCCGAGAGCTTCAACCTCACCCGAGGCTAACCCACCTCGTTCAATCCTCATTTATTGGGAGCTCGCCGGACCTCACCTCGCTGACTTGTACTGACTGACATGATGTTCACGAGATCGTCGCCTTCATAGAAATCTTCCCTCACTCGTAGGTGATACTCCCTCTCTTGACCGATCATCTCCTAGCCTCTCCTCTACCAGAATGGCACAATTCGCTCCTCCTCTCACCGGCGTTCGCGTGCTCGAGTTTGCAGGTCTGGCACCAGGTAAAGACTTCGGGCAATGGACATGCCGTTCGCACCGCTAAATTCTCTTTACAGGACCCTACGCCGGCCTCCTCCTTGCAGACTACGGCGCCGAGATTCTTCGCGTGGATCGCGCACACCCCGCCGCCTTCACAGACTCCCCTCCTCACCCGACGAACGATGCTCTCACCCGGCACAAGAATTCAATCACGGTCAACACCAAAACGCCGGCCGGCATCGCCCTACTCAAAGACCTGATCCGCAATGTCGACATTGTCATCGACCCGTTCCGGCCAGGAGTGTTGGAGAAGATGAGTCTCGGCCCTGAAGCCGTGATGCAAAGGATCAACCCGCGAATTATCGTAGCGCGAATGACGGGCTTCAGGCGAGATGGGAAGTACAAAGACATGGCGGGACATGACATCAACTACATCGCCGTGTCCGGCGTGCTCAGTATGCTGGGTCGGGAAGGCGAGAATCCCTACCCGCCCGGCAACATCGTGGGTGACTTTGCGGGTGGTGGAGCGGTATTATTCATGGGCGTTCTGTTGGCGCTGTTGAATCGTCAGAAGACGGGTCTCGGACAGGTTGTTGAGGCGAATATGGTAGATGGCGCGGCGCATTTGGCGAGCATGCCGAGGTTTTCCATGAACACTCCAATGTGGGATGGGCCGCGAGGTACCAATACATTGGACGGCGGCGCTCCGTACTACGGGACGTACGCGACGAAAGATGGCGGGTTCATGTCCGTGGGTGCGTTAGAGCCGCAGTTCTACGCAAAGCTGTTGAAGGGGTTGGGGATCGATGCGAAGGATGAGATGGCGAATAACAGGCTGGATAAGAAGACTTGGCCGCAGCAGAAAGAGGTGTATACGAGAATCTTCAAGACGAAGACGAGGAAGGAGTGGGAAGACATCTTCGACGGCACGGACGCTTGCGTTACACCAGTCCTCACACAGGGAGAGCTGCGAAAGAACGGCTTTGACCAGAGGCCTATTGTCACGCTGAGGGCGTCGCCTGCAAAGGCGATTGCGGACGGTGACGACGGCAGGCCGGCGGCACAAGGACAGGGTATCGGAGTCGAAGGAGAGGGCTGGACGACGCCGGGTTTGAGACCAGGTGAGGGTGGAGAGGAGGTGTTGTCGAAGTGGATGGGGTGGAGCAAGGGCAGGCAGTATCAGGTGAAGGACGGTGGATGTGAATTGGTGGAGAAGGGGGATCGGCCGAAGTTGTGAGCAACGTTCTGTAAGTGAGCAATGTCGAATGCACAGAATAGACTCCTGCAAGTTCTCGCGAAAAACGCGCTGAAGCCGAAGAAATCGCTCCTAAGCTAGCATCCGCTGCGCTCACCCTCACAGGAAAGTGCGAAAGCCCTCACTCCTCACTTCATCTCTTCCACCTTGCACTTCCACTCTTCCACATCCTCTGTCTCGATCACTCGAGCTCCATCATCGACATCATCTTCTCTTATCCGTTGTGAAATCACGGAAGCGACGTTACACTCATCCTCGGAAACCATGCCAACAGCTCACCACGCCGCTTCGCAAACATGGTGCCCTCAGTCGAGATCTACCACCGACATGCCAGCATAGTGCCCTGAGCAGCCTGTCCACGGGCATGCCAGCTCCCGGCAATCACCTGCCCACATCGTCTCGAAGGGGGAAATGACTGAGAGGAGGCGTAAAGGCGACGCGAGATGGAGACCAATGGCGAAACTCAGCAGTCAAGTGGTGTGGGTATACACCGGTCGTAAAGGACGCAGCAACTTCAAGTCTGGTGCTATCATGTGGATTCAGCACACTGATTTGTATTGAGACTTGACAGGCTGACTTTGCAATGTGAAGTAGCATAAGGTGAATGCATACGTATCCATTGTGCCCCAAGACATCGTTTCCTGCAGTGACTGATGAGCTCGCAGTATTCCATAGAATCCAATCACGAGCAAGGCCATACGTGCAGTCGCCGCATGTACCGTCTTGATTCTTGCTGTGATCGCGGGAACATCGTCGCTCATCTGCCCGGAAGCATGTGCCATCCTCCCCTTTCTGCTGAAATGGCTGCAATCTTATCGCATTTGAATGGCAGACGGAGGTGAATGCGCTGTGCTTGTCACAGGCAAGTTGGTGAATTCTTCCGCTCTCTTTCATGTGTGGACCTGTCTTCACGGCAGCGTGTCTGCTTCCTTCCTTGTCAACTTCACCTTCCTCGAAGAACAATCTCTCTTCTTTTAATCTCCCTTCAACACCATCACTTCTTCCTGAACATTCTTCACAACCATTAACTTCAACACAACATCCATTGCATCAGCACACTTCGCCGCCTTCGACCTCTTTGACACTTTACACACGTACTCCTTCCACTCTTCCCACGTGTTCATCGCCAGGAACGAGAACGCATTCAGACAGCAGTTCGACTCCCTCAAAATCAATCGAGATCTACGCCCAGCCATGCAACAGTCCGAGCCCAACGAAGGCAGTCCAGATCCCTGCGCAACCTGTGGGAAGAAATGCGCCGGCTCACCCTTGATCTGCGGAGAGTGTGTCCACGGGACGGACCAGAACAGGCGACCATATCGAACGCTCTACTGCAACACGAAGTGCGCCGACGCGGACAAGAAACATGACAAAGTGTGCCCGATGAAGAACAAGCAGATGAAGTTGCATCGAGCTGGTGAGATCTTGCAAGATGTATTCTACATTCTGCGAGAGACTGGGTTCGATATGAAGGTCGATGATGTGGAGAAGAAGAAGCGTGGGTCAGGAAAGAAGCTGCTTGTGTTCCAAGAGGGCCATTACGGCACCGAGGTCAACGACGATGGTCCTCTGTATCCGTTGCCAGCGCTCACGAACTTGGACGAAGCGGAGCGGAACGCAGTCCTCACCTATGGCGCTTGCGAGGACGCACTGGCTTACACTTTCACGCTTTCCAAAAAGCTTCTCACCGGTAAGTGGCCTTTGTTTTAATAAGAGCAAGTTGCTAACATACCAGCAGGCATCTCATACGGTATCTGGGAGACTGAAGCTTACGTCAGAGAGTCTGACTACTGCGTCCAGCACATTCGGTGTGACGGTGGACCCGCCCAGGGTGTGCCAACGATCCACAATTATCTTCTCGTCCTTCTGTCGCCAGGTGGCAAAACATACGCTCTTGATCCCGCCGGGGGCCAATTTGGAAACTTTCGGGCCGTGAACTCGCCAGGACAGCGGACTCGGTACACGGTTGGGGACGCGGAGAAGCTGAAGCACGGCAGCAGCAAAATTAAAGCCGACAGCATCCGCGCTGGCAAAGAGGACGATAACATGAGGCCGTATATCGACTTTCGTGTCTTCCACATCGGGGAAGCAATGCGCGAGGTTCTAGATGCAGCTATTCAGGAGTGGGAAGAGAACAACGAGAACCTCGAACTGCTGCTGTGCGAAGACCCAGAACCATTCTCCGCTGGCAGGGCTTCCTTCATCGCCTTCATTCGGTCCGCGCTACAAAAGTTCGTCGCCGACTTCGGGTCCGGTGCCATCACCGTGCACTTTCCCAAGCATCGTCAACCAACTCGGGTTCTGGCTCAGTCAACGGTGCCGAAGTCGAGGGGGAAGAAGTTCAAGGAGCCCAAGATCAAGGCACGCAACGGTGTCGACCCATCAGATATTTGCGGAACTCCCGAGTTCTTCGCCAAGCTCGAGGCCAACGGCGTCTCGGTCTACCGCTTCTCAGGATGATGTGGGCATGCGTGTTGTTTCAAGAGCGAGAGCGTGTTTGATTGGGTAGAATTGTGTGAGAACATGGGGTAGAACCCTGGCTCTGAAGCTCGGGTGAGGAGACCGATTCGCGACGTTCTATCGGAGAGGCTGCTTGGACTCCAAATCAAAAACAGGCAATCAAGGGTGGCCAATGGAGTTTCTGAATTCATGTACTTTCCGAACAATTCACGTACACGAACCAACTCCGACAGTGCAACATCACGTGCAACATGACCTCTGTGCCCCTTTACAGCTCGCGGCATTGGCGGATGCACATGGGCTATATGGGTAGGTCCGATATCAGGAGAGCACGGAGCCCCGGCATACATTGGTAGGGACCAACTTGGTAGTCATATGTCGAGTACCAGCTGTGTCGCCTGTCTACTGCGTGAACGACCGAGAATTTGCCGGTCAGACTAGCGCATTTGTCACATGAAAGCTTAGCACTCCTGCTTGTCGTCACTTCCAGACCCCGCTACAAACGCTGCGTGGACTTTAATTTCTGATGTCGTGATTCCCTTCTCTGCCACCTCGTCTTCAACACCATCATCTCTTGCACAACATTCTTCGCGACAACACAGCCCCCCCTCAATACAACGACCATGCCGCCCGACGGTCGACTCGGGCTTTGCGCGGAATGCGCGAAGCCAGCGCACATTGAATGCATGGATTGTAGCGAAGGCGTCGATATGCACGGAAAGCTCGAACCTATCGGATACTGTGGAGATGGATGCCAGGAAGAGCACAAGTTCGAGCATCTCTATGTCTGCAAGGAGAAAAACGACCGCAAGGCGATGTATCGCGCCGTCGACATTTTGCGCGGTGCACTTTTGGCCACGCTCGACTTGACTCGCGGAGAACCTTTCGCCCGAGTCGAGCAGCGAGATGGAAAGATCCATCTCTACCGAGATACTGCACCATCACGCAGTAAACAGCTCTTCTACCCTCACGGATACGACTGGATCTTCAACCCAGCCCTCCGAGAAACCATGATTCTCTACATCTGTGATGGCAGCGCATTGATGTATCTTGCACAGTTGACCAAGACGCTCCTTGGAGGTGAGTTCGGAGGCCGCGAGTGCTGATCGACCGGGCTAACTCAACATGTGCAGATGCAGCAAGTTCGATCGAAGAAGTCGTCTTCACGATGCCCAAGGCACACATCAAAGTGCTTCTTCACAACTCCACTGGCGATTTGATTGGGCAACAGCTTGCTCTCCTCGTCAAAGGAAACGACGGCGCTGAGTACATCATCGACTTCGCGGGCGCTCGGTATGGTCAGCCTGCACCCATCATCCCGTTTGCAGACTTCAAGGGCCGGTACGTCCGCAATATGGAGCAGAGATTTCCGCTCGGCACCTGTCGCGCCTCTCATCAGGCAGCCTTGGCAGAAGCTATGAAGGAGAAGACGTCTACGATTAGTGGCATGGACTTCTTCAAACGCATGGAGGCAAACGTCACTATGCAGTTCAATATTGCCGTTCTCAAGTGGGAGATTAACAACAAAAAGTCAGTTTCCGGGCTTCTTCACCAGTCTCAAGGGGAATATGAGAGCGACAAATCATCGATCTTGTCGGACATCAGCCGGCATATCGAGTCATACCTTGCGGACTGGACACGGGATGGCTGTTCGACCCAGCTACTGCAGCACAACAGAGACCCATGCACAGCATGTGGCAGGAGGTCTGAGCAGCCACTTCTCATCTGCCCCGACTGCGCGGATGGTGTGAACGAGAATGGAGTGCCGACTCCTACAGTCTATTGCGACACGGCCTGCCGTGAAACCGACAGTCGAAACCACTTCAAGCTCTGCTCGGCCAAGAACGATCGCAAAGCGCTGTATCGGGCCGGCGAGATCTTGCAGTCCACGTTCTATGTCTGGCGGGAGGTCGCATTTGATATGAAGGTCCTTCGCGTTGAGAAGACCAAGAACTCTTCAGGCCAAGGTTTGCTCCTCGTCTTCGAGGGCGATTACGCCAAAGATCCCAACGAAGGCCCCCTCTTCCCCTTCCCAGCCGAGGAAATCCTCGACGAAATGGAGAAGCGCTCGCTCCTCACCTTCAGCGCATGCAGCGATGCGATCGGCTACACACAGGTTCTCGTGAAGAAACTGCTCGGCGGCATCAGCGACCAAGTTAGAGAGACCCACGCCTTCGTGCCTGAAAGCGAGTATCGTCTTCTTCGGAAACTCGTTTCTGGCAAGCCCGCATATGTGCCTGGGACGCACGGATATTTGACCGTCCGCGTCCCAAGCGTTGATGAGCTGTACGTCCTCGACCCGGCCGGTGCACAGTTCGCACAGTACCGAGCGGTGATCTCAGAGTCACAGTTGCCCTTCTGGATGGGGAGCGAAGAGCGCCACGAGCCTCCAGGAAATGCCGCAGCAGCCCTGAAAGAGATTCGTGATGGCAAGACGGACGTTGACAGGAGCACTTCCACCGACTTCCGCATGTATCATGTACATGAAGCGATGCGTGCAGTCCTCGATCGCGCCGTTGGGGACTGGGAGAAGAGCAATGAGAAGAGCCTTCAGCAAATGCTCCGTGGAGACGGCAAGACCTACACCGATGAGAAGAGCTCTTTCCTCAACTTGATCCGCGAGAAGCTGCAGGCCTTCGCCGATGGCTACAACTGCGGCGTCATCACGGTGAAGATTCCACAGCATCGCGGCCCTGCCGACCCTCAGGAGCGGATGAACGCGGATCTTGCGACGCTGATGCCGGGCAATCCGACGTTCCTCGAAGATTTGGTGGCGAGAGGCGGATCAGTGCATTACGTGGACATGTAGTGAACTGCTGTGATGTGGCCCTTTGTGCGATCAGAGGTGGACTGGAGTTCTGTGGTATCTGTGAGCTAGAGCTTTAGCGCGGAAGCTTGAACGAGGTGAATCACTTTGAATTGGACAACCAGCAAAGATTCCAGCCGATGAGCTTTCAAAGAGGTTGAGGGCCATTGCTGCAGTCATTGGACATTCATGAGCTTGGTGCAGATTCGGCCAGTCAGCAGTATGGTATGGAAATTCAACGGGCTCTTCATGTCAATCGATAACAAAAAGGAGGAGATGAAGTGGAGTGTATCGTACCTGCATCGTCGCGTGCTCGCCATGCCTCTGATCCTTGCCTGCACTTTCCACTCGTTTCAGGTGTCGCGCCTTCATGTCCTCGCCGCTCTTTCTGGATATTTTGATAGCAGCCGCGTTATCGGCGCGATAGACAGTCCTGCTTTGATAGACTTCACTCTCAATCATCCACAATCCTCACTCATCCCTGGCATCAACATTCACGTCGACCCTCTGGAACGCGGCTTCGGCCGAAACTCAAACCACCCCCGCCAAAGCTTCTTGCTATCAGCTCGCGATAGGCGATCGCCGACCGTCATGGGCCTCTTCTCCCGCAAGAACAAGCAGACCGCCAACGGAGACTCCTCAGCTCAATTAAACTCCCCCAACAATCAACACCCCACCGCAGAACGAACGACCAGCACTCACTCCCTCCGACACCCTTTCTCCACAATGCGGACCAACAGCCAACCCGCTCAGCCCCAAAGCATACCTGATGTCCCGCTACCCAAAGCTCCGGACCCGAACAATGATCCCGCGGGATACCTGCGCAGCATCTACGCGGTAAGAGAGAGGAGCAAGTTGGTACTGGAAAAGGCGAAGAGGAACCATCTCAGGCACTTCAATGTGGACATGTCCAAGTTCAACGACACGGCACACTATGTCGTGTCCATAATCAAGGTACGATGAGCTGTGCCAGTCACAAAGCTCTGGTGGACGTGAGCTAACACAGCTCTGTCAACCAGCGAGACTTCGATCCGAACTACCACACTATCCCACCTCACGGACGATGGCAGCACTTCGAAGTCGGCGGCCGTCCTCGCATTGACCAGCTCATGCAATCATGGCCCAGCAATGTCGACGCTCACGAACGAACACGACGCCTGATCGACCTCTTCCTCGTTTCCGTTCTGCTTGATGCTGGCGCTGGCACAAAATGGCAGTACAAGTCGACGGAGAGTGGGAAGACATTCAAGAGGAGTGAAGGATTGGCTGTGGCCTCTTTGGAAATGTTCAAGACAGGTCTCTTCTCCTCAGATCCTGAACAACCATTCCAAGTGGACAGCAAAGCTCTCAAAGCTCTCACATCAGAAGTCATGGCAAAAGGTCTTCAGGTCACAGAAGACAATCCAATCGCTGGTTTGGAAGGACGGACATATCTCCTCATCCGACTAGGCGAGGCTCTTGTCACTGCTCGTGAGATCTTTGGTCCCGAAGCTCGTCCTGGCAGCATGCTCGACTACCTTCTTGGTCACCCAACGACACAGCATTCTCCCGATCCCATTGTCCCGCTTCCGACACTCTGGGACACACTCATGAACGGCCTCGTACCCATCTGGCCCGCAACACGTACCACGATCGACGGTACACCTCTCGGTGATGCATGGCCCTGCGGTTCAATGCCCTCTCACCCAACACATCCATGGGAGAACATTGTTCCCTTCCACAAGCTCACCCAATGGTTGACGTACTCTCTCATGGTGCCAATGCAAAAGCTCTCCCATATCAAATTCGTCGGCGTCGAGCTGATGACCGGTCTACCCGAATACCGCAACGGTGGTCTCCTCGTCGACACCGGCCTACTGACGCTCAAACCTGACGACGTTGCCCGCGGCACCGAACAATACCACCTCAACGCTACCCGACAAGGCCAGCCTTCCATCGAAGTCGTACCTCTCTTCACCGCGGATGACGATGTCATCGTCGAATGGCGAGCTCTTACCGTCGGCTTCCTGGACGAACTCCTCGTTGAAGTCAACCTCCTCCTTGGCTTGACCGGTGATGACAAACTCAGCTTAGCACAAATGCTCGAAGCAGGAACTTGGAAAGGAGGCAGAGAGATCGCGGAAGTATCACGGCCGAACACGAAGGAGCCGCCGATCATGATCTTGTCCGATGGCACGGTGTTTTAGTTGAGCAGTCTGGCCATAGGATGGGAGTGGGACCCGCTAGTCGAAGGGGAGGGTGCGGATAAGGTGCTGGGCGAGAGAAGGAGGACTGTCGACGGGGAGGTGCTGGGCAAGAGGAGTGAACGGAGGAGAGGCAGTGATCTTTTAAACCTCGTCTCTGGACTCAGACTGGGCGACTTGAGAGGGCCCGGGTCGAGTTTGGGAGGGTTTCCGGTCGGAAGTCATCCGCTCAGAGCGCATCCTGTGGGAGCTGGTGGTGCTGTGCTGGAGAGGGGTCCGATTCCGCCGACTTTGAGGAGGACGAGTGTGGCAGGTACGAGCTTTTATTCGTTTGCCGAGGAAACAGGTAAGGAGGAGGGAAGGTGAGATGCTCTGGAGCGCCACAGGTCAAATGGAGGAGGCTGTGTGCTTTGATTGCGCGGCTGCATGCTTGAAGAAGTGTGGTAACGAATGCATCGCTAGACAAGTGCGGAGCGGATGGAAAGGGCAATCAGAAGAAGAAACAGAAGAATGATGACAGATATTCATGAATGAACGCATAACGTATGCTCTCGGGTCGAATTGTTCAAGTTAAAAGTACAGGAGGAATGTCAGGGTCTCCTTTGAACTGATCACCGAAAGGGGTTGTATACACATGTTTCTCGCCATCCATCACTTCCAACGTGAATGTACCCTCTTCACCCACCTGCATCCTGTGTTCCATCATCTTTCATCATCCTCTACAAGAACGCCAAACCCAGCGCACTGGCAACACTCAATCCCACCACCGTCCACCCCGTAGTCTGCACCTGCTTATTCGTAATCATGCTCGCGGTATCCCAGACCAAATGCCTCACACCGTTCAACGAGTGAAACGTAACCGGCAGCGCCACAATCGTCTTGGTCAAAACCTGCAACAGCACCGGCCAGGCTCCGAACGAGGCGGCCAGAGCAGCGGACTCGAGGTGCAAGCCGAGGGCGGGAGCCGCGAGGTAGAGCAGACCGAAGGCGTAGAAGGCTCCGGAGGCGGCGACGCCGGTGACGCGGTTCAGGGCCGAGAGGTACCAGGTGATTTGGGGTTTGTAGATTCCGAGGTGGGGTGCGACGGGGCGGTTGAGGCGTTGTTTGGCGAGGATTTCGTTGCGGGCGTGGTCTTCGGATACTGCTGCCGCGGTGACTTGGCTGTGGAGAGAGGGATGAGTACGTAGGTAGGCAAGGTGGGCGGACTCTACGGTACGACTTACCGACGCTGCTGCTGGAAGGAGTTGCCGAGTGCGACGGCGGCGGGAGTTGCGAAGCGGAGGGTGGATGGTCGGACGGCTACTATTGCGTCGTTCAGTCAGTGACGGTCTCGAGGCGCGAAGGAAGGGTGAGAGACGTACACCGCCGGAGCGACTGCTGAGTGAGCTTCTGTGCCAACATGGTGGGAATAGGGCGGAGCGGAGCGGTATTGGCGTGGTGTCGGTGATGTCTGATTGAAGCAAGTCGTCGAAGGACCAGGATGATGCCGCGATGTCCGGTAATAAATCGGACTGTTAGAGCCGAAGGATCAATCACGTGCAGAGGACAGGTCGCGACCGCCAAGCCAAATGGAAAGCTGGAACTTCATCTCGAAATCCGGTCCGTCGCTCCTCCTTCTTCTTCTTCTTCTTCTCTCCAGAAATCTTCCCACTCTCCGTCTGGATTCTTCGGATCTGAAGGCACGGCGCAGGCATTCACCGGTCGGGCGTCTTGCTCGACTACTCGAATGCTACGAATGGATGTTTCGAGACCAACCTTGCCAGGCCCGTCGTTAATCGCACCTCCGATGATTGAATCTATGCTTCGTGGTGTTTCATATCAGGGCTACATCCTTATACATTCCCATACAATTCTCCGTCCATCTCCTCAGGATCAGGAGTCTCATTCGTCAGATCATTTCAAGACTTGCCGCAAGACGTCTCGCTTTACCGTGATGCTTTCGGCAGTTTGGAACACATTCATTGCCTGCAGGCGTTTCTGGTCTATTTCATCGCACGTAATCATTAGCATGGGCAATGCATCATGCTTGTCCAGCCGCAGTGAGGCTCCGCTGATTGAAGCTACTGAGCAGGCACTTGTCGGGCGCGATGCATCTCTCCACAGTCGGCAGCTTTCATGAAACTGAAGACCCTCACATGATCTCGTCTGCAACAAGCGGCTTGTCCAAGACCTGTTTGCGAACACGTCAGAGACTCTTTGCTGGCCTTGTTGTCCGATCTCAAGGACGGACGGTGGCCGTGCTTCCTCACGGCAATCGCTCTTCTGCATTCCCACCACCTGGTCCGAAAGTGTCACTGTGCTCGGGTAGGGAGCGCGACGTTGAAGACTGACTCGTAATCCATCTCTTCCACGCACATCCCGGAGCTGGCTTGAAACGCACGACACCTCTGACATGGCTTAAAGTGGCAACAGCTTGGACCTGAATTTACCAATTTAGTCACCACGCAACATGCTGTACCCACGTCGCTGTGAGGCTCGATGCCGTCACTCGCACTCAGACCTCTTCTATTGCTGCTATACTGGGAGATTGTTGATGTATTGACGTGTCCCGCTCTAGCTCCATGAGCATAGCTCATCCTGAGCAAAAGGACAGACCACTGTGTTGGCCTTGCGATATATATCGTAGGTGATTTCTATTCTGTCGATTGTGAAGAGTTTTGCTTGCACCACTACTCTCCTGCATAATACCTAATACAGCATACAAAGATGGAGACTGCCGCTCGCGTACCGAAGGACACGCCATGGCCGCTGTTGACATGTCACTACAGCACCTCTTCGCCGCTGACAGGCCACTTCAGCTCTTCGCCGCTGTTTGACGACGGTCCCGGCTTTCCTGTGTTTCCCGTGGAACAGAAGAAGGAGAGAAAACCTGACTCCCCAACGATGATGAGCAGCCCACTCCCGGGGTTCTTCAAGCAGCTGGAGACACTCAAGGGAAATGTTGGCAGGCTCTCGGACTTTCATAGCCAGGGAACCGACACGCCTCGCACCTCCATGAGCGGAATGCTCACACGATCCACAACCTTCACATCAGCGCCGAGCTCGCCACCGTCTTCTTTCATCGCCGAGCTGGATTCGAGCCCGTTGGAAGTGAGGAGTATTTCTCAGCCACCCCCCACCAGAGCACTCAAGCAGAAGTCTCCGCTCTCGCGACGAAAGCGTGGCGAATCAATCTTCCGACAAGAAGAGTCGCCGGAACAAATCGCTGCTTTGTGGAGGCAATACGTCGACTGTGTTCAACCACTGCTCAAATTTGTCGACACTTCCACCGTGCAGCACCTCTTCTACACCGCCGGCCGAAATGCCAAACCCACTACCCCGGACGCCGAAGCTCTCCGCTCAGCGATCTGCTTCGCTGCAGCATCCAGTCTTCGACGACCGTCAAGCAACTCTTCTTATCCGTGCCCCATCTCTGACAACCTCCTACAAACGCACGCTCAAGGCGTCGAGACTCACCTCGCCGAGGCAAGGTTCATGTCGGTTCCCACGGTCATGACGTTGCAAGCTCTCACCATCTATCTCACTTGTGGCCGGCAATTCCTCGAATCAACATACATTTGGTCCATGACGGCTGTGCTCGTGCGTCTCGCCACAAAGCTCAAACTGCACAAAGATCCGGAAACGCAAGGCCTGCATTTCGCTGACCGCGAGTACCGTCGCCGACTCTGGTGGCACATTTGCACCCTGGACACCCTCACCGCATCGGAGTCGAACTGCACTGATCCCATGATTTACGAACGTCAATGCACAACACGCTTCCCAGAGTGGTCTACTGACCCGAATTGTGCTACCTATCTCAAAGACATGTTCTACTCCATTGTCCGCTTCGAGATAACCTACTACTCCCGGACTGTTCTCTTCTCCGATGAGTTCACCCAAGACAACAATTATCCTCTCCTACCGACCTCAGGAAAGCTCTCCATCATTGATTCGCTCTCCCATATTCTGGAGGAGAAATACTTCCGCAGGTCTGTCGACCAGACGTCTTCATTCTTCACCTTGACCGTTACATCAGCCACGATCTCCACGGCGGAGCTCAAGCTTGCGGTGCTCAAGGCTCCCTACGATGCCCCGTCCTCCTCCGCTTCATCCTCGAACAGCTTGACTGCGCCGTGCCCAGTCTACAATCCCTCCGAGACCAGCCATCTACTCACAGCCTGCACTGATATTCTTGAGGCCCTTCGCCTGCTCCGTGCCGATCCGTCGCTCTCGCCGTACGCTTGGCTATGGCACTCGCCCGCCGATTGGCGCAGCGCAGCGACATGTCTTATCGTGCTTGCCGCTCATCATCGCTCGGTGGCAAATCAAGCCCTTTCATCTTCGTCCTCCTTTGGCTACTCAGCCTCCGTCACGTCCGCCGTCCAAAGAGCCTGGCTCGCAATCGACACCTTCTTCGACGCGTGGAAAGACTCGCACCGCGAGCCAGCTAGGCAAGAAGAGTGGATGCGACTGAACCACTTGAGAGCAGAAGCGGAAGAGGCGAAATCACATGCCACCGAAGCATCACGAGAGGCGGAGAATAAGAAGGCATTGAGGAAGCTAGACAAGAGGAGACAGTCGACTCCCTACACAGCCTATTCTGTGACTCCAGCCAATGATTTGGAAGAAGCAGTGGTAGGCAAAGCAGTCGCCGCACCGGTCCGTGTCTCCTCGCCAATGCAGGTTACCATCCCGAAGGCGAGCGATCGAAGAGCCAGTGAGGACGCGAAGAAAGCCTACCGTCTCAGCTCAGCCATGACGCCCATGGTCGACTTCAGCAGCAGCGTCACCTGCCTCGACATGTTGGAGTCTAGTGATGCGAAACGTTCAGCAACACCCAAGTTGGAGCCCAGACCGGCCATCAGCCACGCTCATCGCCCTTCTCCGCTCTCCACCTCCACTCCGCCTGTACCGGGCTCAACCGAAACGCCTTCGCTACCCACCGCAACGAACCGCAGCGTGAGCGGCACTCCAGCCTTGGCTTCTGCTTCCACACCATCGCTTCCCATGTCATCCACCGCCTTGAGCATCATCGACACCACTCCTCGCATAGCCAACAACCCTTCTTCGCCCTTCGTTCCTTACCGCGCATCCGGCACAGCAACCACCCCCAATACCGCCGATACCCCCAAAACCGGACCGCGCTACTACAGCGCCAGCGAAACCGCCCGACGGGCTTCCATGCCCAACAACGGCGCGATGACCCTCGTCGAAGCGCTCGACTCCACCAGTCCCACGACTCTCACGCCCTCCATCACCACGACCATCACCGCTACAAAAGATACCAACAATAACAGTAATGAAGCCAGTAACAGTAATACCAAGAAAGAAAAAAGCGAGAAGAAGAAACGGAGGCATAGTATTTGGCAGCCGTTCACGACGGAGAAGAGTTTCTCGCTGCTGCCGCCGCCTAAGACGGGAACGGGAGCGCCGCGGAAGGACGAGGAGCTGCATTTTGGGGACAAAGGGTGGCGTGGATTTGAATTTTAGAAGAGGATGATTAATGAAGGAATGATAATGTGTAAATTTCATGGATTTGGGGTACAGAATAGATTGGGACGGGCGGCCTTTTGCTTCTGGTGCCGGGTTGGGGGTCGAGGGCAGGTCTTGGGAGTCATGGATCGAGGATGGCGGGCTGGCATGCATACCTGGTAGCGTAGAGAGAATTGTATTATTAGTATTCATTGTTCACCGCAATTTTTTTTCTCGAAATTCACTGGTCTCACGCTCAGGAGAGAATGAACTGGATTCACTCGACTCTCTGCTAGCCAGCATGTACTAAAGCAGGACCCAGCAGACCAGCGTCACCCTCTCTCACCGAGGCCGCTAAGAGAACGAGGTCTGTTGCAAAGCGATGATCAATTTCGAGAGAGCGGCGAACGTGGTTGTCTCGGCGTCCCCGAAACCATGAATGCTTCCAGCTTAGACTCCGATTTGAACACCATAGCTTTGTCGGTATTAGCTCAGTCGCAGATGAGAAGACTGAAGCTGGATTACACCAGTCGGAGAGCTCACGAGAGGGCTGCTCACCAGGTAATGGAGCCGCTTGCGCCGCCTTGTGATAGCTCACCTGCGAACGGGGCAAGGAGTCGACCATCATCCAGCATACGGCTTTTTGACATCCAGGTCAGCTCTTTCTCGCTTCATCCATTGAGAGCCACTGTGATGCGCTACCATTGAAGCTGCTTTTTTGGTCCCTTGAGAGAGAGGTGATTGGCATAGTCAGGCGCCGAGGGCGGATACATGCGAGAGAGTCCGTGTGATCCTCACGGCCTACCCTCTTCCTCTCCATGCTTTTCCTCCTCGACAGTCGCAGGCATCACCTGGAAAGTTGTGGTCATCAAGTCGTGGCATTATTTATTATGTACCTCCGTGGCTCCGCTCAAAGCTCCGCTCAAAGTGCACTGCACAACTTGGATGCTGTCGACTTGGATAGCACGGTCTGAGCGAGAGAGAACGAGGAGATTGTTGCTGCTTTGACAGTTCTGTGCACATATCCGTCCTTAGCAAGTCTCTCTATTCTCTCGCGCAGACGGTACACTCCAAGCCACCGGAATCCGCGTCCTGTGGCGTACTTTGAGCCAGGCCAAGGTGGTAAGGTATTCTATGTGAAGTAGTGCCAAGACGCAAAGATCTCAAGCTTCCTGGACTTCACCCATTCGAGCTTCCATCTAAAACAACCTTCACCACCAACCACATATCGCAACGGGAGCATAGTGGAAGGTCGTAGATGACGAGTCCGTAAGTGCGATCTCTCTCTTTATCGCTCCGGCTGCACAGCTCCGTTCCTGCGGCTCACCTCAGCACCAATACCACAATGGACGACCAGGAGCCGGAGATCGAGCAGGACGACGAGCTGCAGAAGTTCTTGGGCACATCTTCATTTGGGAAGCAGAAGAGACAGGCGAATGTTGAGAAGCAGGTCGAGCTCAGTAAGAGACCAGCGCAGGGCAGGATAGAGGATGGAAGCCGGATCGAAGAGCCGGCTAAGGACAAGGACTCAGACGATGACAATGATGATGATGATGACGACGACGACGACAGCGACGACGAGGAGGAGTTTCCGGTGTCGCACGAAATGATCATAAAGACACACGACAGGGCCATTACAGCAGCGACTCTTGATCCATCCGGAGGAAGACTCATCACCGGATCTATGGACTGCACACTCAAACTCCACGACTTCTCTTCCATGACACCTACCACGATTCGCGCCTTCAAATCTGTCGACCCGACTGCAACAAAAGCCTCCGCCAACGTCGAGACACATCCCGTCCACCAGGTGCTCTTCAACCCTCTTTCTCCTGCACATGTCCTGGTCGCAACAGCACTACCTCAAGCGAAGATCATGTCAAGAGATGGAGAGATCTTGACGGAATTTGTGAAGGGCGATATGTACTTGCGGGATATGCACAACACGAAAGGGCACGTTTCAGAGGTCACGACGGCAGCGTGGCACCCCACAGACAGAAATTTGTGCGTCACGGCAGGCACAGACAGCACTCTGCGGATATGGGATGTCAATCACGCGAGACAGCAGAAGGAAGTGATCGTCCACAAATCTCGCGCAGCTGGATCTGCAGGCCGGACAAGGATGACAGCAGTAGCTTGGGGATCGCCCGTTCAAGGTGGAAACACCCTGCTGGTGGCAGCAGCTTTGGACGGCAGTTTGGTGATGTGGAGTGGAGACGGTCCTCACGCGCGCCCTGCTGGAGAGATCCGCGACGCACACGGCAAAGACACATGGACAAGCGGTCTATGCATCAGCCCAGATGGCCGCTCGGTGGTCACCCGCGGCGGCGACGACACTGTCAAGCTCTGGGATACCCGAAAGTTCAAATCGCCGGTCACAACTGTCTCTCATCCCTCGACCTCGTCCCAGCATCCCACGACGACCATCGCCTTCTCCTCGACTGGCTCCTACATCCTCACTGGCTCCGAAACCGGGCACCTCCACATTCTCAATCCAGGCACCCTTCGTCCCGAACTCGTCACACCCGTCACCCCGTCGAGCGCCCTTATTACCGCCGTGTGGCACCCTGCTCTGAATCAAATCATCACAGGCTCTGCCAACGGCGAGACTCACGTCCTCTACAACCCCACCGCCTCTCATCTAGGCGCCAAATCTGTTATGTCCCGCGCGCCCAAGAAGCGCCACCTCGACGACGACCCGACGTTCACAACAGACATGTCCAACGGCATCTCCAGCGATGCAATCATCGTGCCCGGCTCCGGCGCCACCGTGCAAGGCTCTTCTTACGCTTCCCGCCACCCTGAAGTCGGCCTCACAGCTTCCGGTCGCAGTCGAGATCCCAGGAGACCGCACGTGCCCGCCGTGACGCCATTCGCCAAGGGGAACCCGGACGCCGATTATGTGAAGAACAATATTGCCCTGAGCTCGTTAAGAGACGAGGATCCGAGAGAGGCGTTGTTGAAGTATGCGGATAAGGCGAAGAATGATCCGTTGTTCACGAATGCGTGGAGCACAACGCAGCCGAAGACAATTTATGCGGATGCTGAGGCGGAGGAGGATCGAGAGGAGGAGGAGCGGCAGGCGAAGAAGGCGAAGTTGCAAGGGTGATGTCACGTCGATGTTTTGTTTGCATGCCAAGATTAAGTTTCACGTTTTCATGTGCCAACACTTTGCGGCCTTTTTGACCTTCCAAACTACATCAACATCATTCTCCAGATCTCGGCGCCGACATGAATGACGAATTCGACGGCGGCGAAAGCCCTCCCCTGAACGACATTAGCGATTACGATGACGACCAGGCTGCGCCTCGCTTCTATGGCGTCGATGACTGTATTATCGCGGCGACCACCATCATGATCCATCAAGAAATCCCGTTCGAAAACACTAGCGATTTTTGGAAAAAGGCTTCTGAATACGTTGATGAGAAGACCGAGAAGAAGATTGGTAAGGACATCGGCGCACTTACTTGACACACTGTTACTGACATGAGCCAGGTCCCCGCGTGGAGTTCAAGGGTATGCGCACTGCTCGACCTGCGATTCCGGATTCCAGCTACTGACGTATATCGTAGGCAGCCACTAGTAAAAGCAGTACAAGAAGTTCCGCGTGATTGATCCTAGTTTGCCGAATGTCGTTGTCCATATCAGCAGAACCTTCCGCCGCAAAGCGGCAGATCGGAAGAAGGCAGAAGAAGCTGAGGCTGCAGAGCGTGATCGCAGTGCTGCGCAGCAGCAAACGGGGGCAGAGGAGACTGATGTTGTGATGGAGGAGTAAGTGGCACTTCACTTCCGAACCATCATATGCTATGGAATTGGTTTTACTGACACATATATCAGCGCTCTTGAGGAAATTACGCTCGTAATAAGATAGATCAGATAGTGGTTGACGAGGTGTATACCAGTCTAGTTCAGTTGTCCTGCATGCGAGGACAGCGTCGGAAAGGCACTCACATTCATATTGTATCGTGGCAGTAAGCACTGAGGGAATCTCATTTGGTTCAATGCTGTTCGATAACAATCTCTCCCTTGCTGTGACTGTGGACTTCCAGACCGCAACGGGTCAGATGCGAATCCCGCTCTTTGAAGAAAACTCCCGCCAGTGAGGCGCACAGTCTGCACCTGCCACCCAGAGCATCCCGTTGCTGTGCATGCCGTCCCTGAACGCCGCGCTATGTTGCACCATGCTTGCCACCCCGACGCAATACTCAAGCGATCAAAATCTCACGCACCTTGCTCGCGAGCTCCGGCTTCATTTCTTCCTCCTCAACGTGTTCCCTTCTCCACTGAAGTACGTCTTCTTGCTCTGCTCCTGATCCTTCTGCCCCTCCTTGTTCTGCAAAGGCTTGATCTCGTACCCGAAGAACAGCTTGTTTGGCGGCAAGCGCAGCGGCTGCGGTCCTGTCCTCCGCTTCGTCGATTTCGGCGGGATCATACCCGGGATTGAGACCGCACTGCCTCCCGTTGTTGGCGTTGATGCACCCGGCGTAGATGTAGCTGTTGACGCCGCCTTGCCCTTCTTCGCCACGAGTCTGTTCCCGCCTCCTGAAAAGTTGCTAGATGCCGCAGCAGTGACCGACGGAGCGATGGAGGAGTAGTTGATCGCAGCTGCCATTGTGCCATCTGAATGCAGCGTGCCGCCCTTGCTCGCCATCGTCGACGCTATGCTGCGTGGTGTGCTTGTCCCGTTACTCTTCTTCGGCTCTTCATATCCCACCGGCGGCGCAAAGTCGACCTCCAAATCCGTCTCCACCACACTGATCGCTCTCTTGCCATTGTCGGGTTTAACTTCCAGTACCGCAATTTCGTACACGATGTCGTTGTAGGAGAATGTGAAGACGTCGCCGAGGGTGAGGCATGAGAAGTTGCGGAAGGCGGTTTCGAGCACGGCTTTGGGATCGGTGATGTCGAGAAAGTTGGTGTTTTGCGGTTGCAGTTTGATGAAGGAGCCAAGTGGGAGGTCGGTCGATTTGATTTGTACGAGGTCGCCGGCTTCGAGGTGGAGTGTTTGCATGAGCCACCAGGGCAGGTAGCATCGGCCTTCTTCAGCTGTGAATTCGAGAACACCGGCATGTGCGGTGAGCTCTCGTGCGCCGTTTGTGATCTCGAATTGCATGGGATAGCTGATGTGAAGTTGTGTGAGCTTGTCGAGTGCGGATGCTGGGAGGAATATTTTGCCGCCGTGATTGAGTGCTTCGCGTTCGGGACCGGACATCATCACGATGGGATAGCAGCGGTAGTATTCGTCGAATCGCCGTTGGCGGCCGGTACCTCGAGCCATCATGCCGGCACGCATCATGGCCATCGGATCGGAGTCGTCGTAGTAGTACGCCTGAAGAGATGTGTTAGTGGTGGTGAAGATGGAGTGGTGGAGCATGCGTGATACCATGGTGTGGCGGCGATTAGGGGAAAAGAGAGTGAGTGCGCTGGCAAGGTGGACGAGTTCGGAGAAGAAGAGGCGAAGGTTGTTGTGAAGAGCAAGAGCATGAGATTGAGAGTCAGAAGATAGATATGCGTGAAGCTCATGACAGCTACGCAATACCCGGACCTGGCTCCGTGGCCCCGGCGATAACAGCTGCAAACCCCGAGCCGCATTCACTTACGAGGCGCGTGCGCTAGTGAATGAATACATTTGCAAGACCATGACCAGAATCCTCATTTCGCATCGTGGAAACTCAGGTAGGGCATGCGGCGCGTGATTCACGATCCGGACGGGATTGAACATGCCGTGTTTCCCCTTTCAACTCTGAACGATGTTGATTCGCTTTCAACGCGCGGCTTTTGGCGGCCGCATCTGGGAGGCCATGACCACAGTCTCTTTTGTGAGTTCCAGAGATTTGGAAGAGACATCGGCGTGACCTCTCCATCATCTGATAGAGATACCGCACCGATTGACCAAGCTTCATGTCATCCTGCAGACAGGTCATAACGGAGAGCGATCGCGGAGGCAGAGTAGCAGTTTCCCGTGCTTCTCACGCAATGGGAGTTGCACTGCCTACAGTGCGCGCTACCCGCAAGCCTTGCCAGAATTCAATACACCTCGCGGTCTCCATCTTTCCAACCGAGCCTGCCCTACCAACTACCATTCCTTCACAGCTCCTTCTTCCCACCATCCTGACTGGTCGTCCTCTTCAAAGTCTCCGCGACCAGACTCCTCAGCTCTGCTCCTTCAGGACCCTTCTCCCCGCTCCCAGCGACCCGTCGTCTCTTCACCTCCTCCACAATCTCATCAACCATCTCATCAAATGCCTTGCCCGGATTGACAGGCACACCCAACGTTGCGCCCTCAAGATGATCCTGGCTCTCGTTCCTATGTATCACCGGTCTCGATGCTCCAGTCCTGGCTTTGACTTTCTTCGACAGCCAAGCCTTACCCGGCGTGGCAAGGAACATACTGCATCCCAGCACGCCAATGATGGCGTAAAAGTACACTCGCGCCCACACGAGAATGCTGGAGCGAATGGAGAGGAGGATGAAGGGCGCGGTGGTGAATGAGAAGACGAGCTGCGTCAAGAGCCAGGTGAAGATGTCATAGTAGATCTTGTTCGAGGTGGCCTTGCTGCCGTCAGGAGTGAGGAAAAAGGGCCGGAGGAGGCGGCGAGAGTCTGGAATGGTGGTCAATATGGTGAGTGTATATGATGAAGAACAAAGAAAGCATGCGTACTCTTTGCGACATTCTGGATGAAACTGGCCAGCACGAACGACATGTAATAACCCGGCGCGAAGCCGTGCCAGAAAGCGCTGGTGATAAAAGTCGCCATACTCGCCCTGAAACCAGGCTTCTTTCCTTTCGGGGTGACACGGAGGTACATGTAGTTTCGCAGCCAATGGTTCGTGTTGATGTTCCAATTGCCCAAATAAGCATGGCTGTTCTGGGCAAGCTCCACGCCGAGAGGCTTGATGTTCGTCAGGCGATCCCAGTTCGGTTTACCTGTCTTTGGGTCGAGGCCTTTGTATCCGATACCGGACAGTATACAGGCTCCTTCCGTGAGAGTCCACACGCCGTAGTACTTCATACGCTGCACAAAGCCAAGCATATGGAGGTGGTAGACTCGCCAGAAGAAGTTCATGTCGCGGTAGCGGTCACTGAGGACGACCTCTTCGTTGGAGTAGGCGGAGAGCTGGAGGAAAGCGAGAATCCAGATCAGTCCAGTGACCAGCTTGAACATGGCTGGCGTAGCGCTGCGCGGGATTTTTCTCTTCTTGCGGGTTGGAGGAGCCTTCATTGGATCCGTGCCTGGCGGAAGGTCAAACATGGTGGTGTTGAGCCAGCGCTCGTAGTCGACAAAATCGAATGCTGGGCCGACCATGAGGGACGGGAAGAAGGCCACGAAGCCAGCATAGGTGAGAATGTCAGGCAGCTGCTTCACCGCACGCTCTTTCTGCACATCGTTGAGGTCAGAGTCCTTCTGCTTGCCGTCCCATACATTCCAGCAGAACGCCGACAGCTTCATAACCATGACCATCTGAGCACCTGTGATGTCGACTGAGCTGGGGTTGTTCTCGATCATGCGGTAGATATGGCTGATTGACATGTGGCCCATGAGAAATACGAAGCCGATCCATGGCATGTATGGCCCTTGGACGTAGGCAGCGATGAGGTATGTTCCGATAGCATCGACGAGAACCACTACCAGGCCTTCCCATAGATCGAAGAGCCCAACGAGGTAGAAGATGGCCACGCTAGAAAGTCTGAGCATACATCACTGAAGTGGAGAGGAAACGCCGCGACTTACGAAATGTTGAAGACATTCTTGACGTGCGGCTTGTCATCTGGTAGGCGTTTGAGGACAGCCGCGAGAGGGTATGACAGTAGGAAGAGAACGAGGAGTTTCACTGTAGAGCTCTCGTTAGCAGGAAATCCGGGTGGGCTGGAGTGAGCCAAAGACATACCCTCATCAGTGGCAGCACCTAGTAGGCCAGACACGTAGTCGAAAGCTGCGGAAGAGTTAGCAATGTGCCTTCGGGGCAGATCAGCCGAGTGAGGTGTAACATACGGACGTTGATGTAGGGTAGCATGGCGATTCAGACGCTCGTCCAATTGACGGCGGTGTCCTTGCTTTGGCGATCAATACAAGGTAGGGTCAGTACCGATCACCGCATGGCAATATGCTATGTCTGTCAATAGGTCGTGGAGGAGATTTGCTGAATCGATGTTGCTCTCCACGTCAATGTTCCCTTTCCAGGTTGTGTTGGCTCGGAACGTCACTTCCCGAAATTCAAGGGCAGAGAGAACCGTCCGGGAGAATGTCGGCTCAATTAGCTTGGAATGTGAACAACATCCGCTCGTCCTCGCGATGAAAGTATTCACATACTTCGACTCGGGAGACAGACGGTGTAACGTGGACATACAAAATAGTCTGTTATAGCACGGCATCTTCACAGAACGTTGAAACGATCGGTCAGCTTACTCGAGCGAAGTTCAGTCGTTGTACGCTTCTGGTCTGGTAACTTACCTGCATATTTTCATAAGATGTGCTGCAGTTTTACCTGTACGCCCTTGGAAGCGTGCTGCCAACTTGTCCGTACGCTTTGGAGGAGGAGTTGCCCCCCTAGCGGTACTCGTTATGAAGGTGTCTTGTCAGGCTACCGGGCGTTCTGGCTGTTCATGGCGACATGCCGTAGGTGGGAACATCAAGAGGACCAAAAGATGGAGTTGAAGCAAAGTCGCAACTTGGTCCTCCTCCGGATCAATCTTGCGCAAGACTATCGCGGTGCGAGGCTGATGGTGGACGTCTTGCTGTAAAGCAGGGCGGAAGTTTCAAATCTATCGCGTGCAACTTCGAAGATCGGGACCGGTGCGAAGCACAAGGAGTGCCGTACGGAAGTCTACGGTAATTATCACAATAGACGTACCCTTTCCGTTCTGTTCAAGTTCCTCCCAAGAACGGCCAAGCAAAGTGTGCTGTGCAAACACAATCTCTTCCGCCCAATCTCTTCCCGTAGCAAGAGTTATCCAGCTTTATGACCCTTTCGCCATACGCCATCGCTCAGAAAAGCAGACCGCCACTCCTGACTGAGACCCATCGTGAGGGCCGAGCGCAGGACCAGATTCAATCATTCCACTCTACGAATCCGTTCAACCCAAACCGCCCCAAGCACCGCGTATCCGCCTTGCAAGCTGGATATCCTTTTGCATAATCGTCACTCGTTTCGCATGAATGGCGCAAAGATTTGAGTCTTCGAAGAGGTGAACGAGAAAAGCCTCCGCCGCCTCCTGCAGAGCCATGATGGCTTGTGATTGCCAGCGGGAGACTTCTGACGAGGCAGGTGCTACGTTCATGCAGACTTCTCGTACCTAGAACATCGTTACTAGCTACTTCGGGAAGACTAGGTATGCGGTTGCCTCTTACCAGCCGTGAGAAGGGAAGCTTTGCGATCAGTAGTTCTGTGGATTTCTGATATCGTCGAATTTCGCGGAGGGCAACGGTTCCGGCCTTGTAACGATGCGGTTTCTTTACGCCTGCAAGGTGTTAGGTTTTGCTCGTATCTGCCTGACCGCCTTGATCGGCTGCCAGCATCGCAGCCAGAGTGTGCTCTCAGAGCACGAACGCCAGCCAATCTGCAGCGATTTGACGTACCTCCCATCCCCCCTGTGCTCGATCTTGGTGTTTTGCCGCCTCTTGCTCCTCCTCGTGCACCTCCTCTGGTAGCTGTTGATTTGCCCGCGGACTTCCCTCCTGTGCTCGGTCGTCCTCCTCGTGATATTTGCTTTGTTCTCGCCATATTTTGTGCAGATCCAAGTTTCCGAAGTTGATTCTGTCGATTTCGCGTCTAATATGCTGGTTCCGCGCTCAAGAAGATCCAATGTCGTAGCTGCTTTTGGCCTGTTCAAGGAGGTGGGGTTCGGAATGCGACGCGCGCGGCTCGATGTAGTGATCCAAGTGTCGTTCCAAGCCGGGCGAGGAGTCCAGAGTAGTAGTCGCGTAATCAGAAACTCCGGTAAGCGATCGTGTCGGTGTCCTCGGGTGCGATATCGACCCGGGAGTCGTCCAGAGTGTTGTTGATGTAGTGTTTTGAGGTATGTTTTGGTCTGCCCAGCCACGCGAAGTGGCTACTGCGAGATGCGGTGCGCTATCACTAAAGTAAGCAACGCGCGTGGCGTGGGGTCGGTCGATCCCGCCGCAAGCGAATGCCGACATGACGGCACGGCGTCCCTTGTCTTTGGTCAATAAGCTGAGGTCACGTTATCAACACCTGGCCGACAAGACACCTGTTTGTCGCGGAGAGTCATACAGAGCATCCTCCACAAGCCCTCGAACAACAGCATACACTCTGAGCCAACCTCGAATATCACCACTCGTCGAATCAGTTTCGCTGGCCCGAGACCACAACTGCCAAAGCAAGCACACTTTGGCCTGCGCCTTCTCCAAGAGTGACGAACACGCCGGGCCATTCACTGGAAAGACTGCTCGACAAAGGCGACTGGCTATCCAGAGGCAGTAGCCCAGAGATCGACCCGCATTCACGACACGATTCACAAGCTGTTGCTCGCGACATTCCAATAGTGACGAACGCTCCAAGCCACTCTCTCCCAACACCACTCAATCACATTCATTCGTCAGCCTGGGAGAACATCCCCCGAACACCTGCTCCTCGAAGGGTCACGACTACTCTAGGCTCGCCACTTGGAATACCGGGCACGCACCAAACATACTCCTCAATCTGCGACCACACCACAAAACTCAGCACACAACGTCAACATGGCTGCGGTCATGGGCGGAGATGGCGGTCTCGGTCAACTGCCCCTGGAGCAGTGGTTCTTTGAGATGCCGGTGTGCACAAGATGGTGGACTACAGCGACGGTTATCACGGGTGTACTCGTGCAATGCGAGATCCTCACACCCTTCCAGCTGTTCTACAGCTTCCGCTCCGTCTTCCAGAAGCAACAGGTAAGTAGGGAAAACCCGCACCAATTTCTGCGTCCCAATGGTAGTGAATGGGAGAACTCCTGCTGATCTTGTCCTCTCTTCATCCAGATATGGCGACTAGCAACGACATTCATATACTTCGGCCCACTCTCCCTCAACCTCCTCTTCCACATATTCTTCATCCAACGCTACGCGCGCATGCTTGAGGAATCCGCCGCTTCCGTTGCCCACTTCGCCTGGCTTCTTGCCTACACCACCATCACACTTCTCTCCATCGCGCCGATGTTCAGTCAAGCCTTCCTCGGCACCACGCTCAGCAGTACACTCGTCTACATCTGGTCGAGGCGGAATCCGGATACAAGACTGAGCTTTTTGGGATTGATGACGTTCAAGGCGCCGTGGCTGCCATGGGTCTTAGTGGCTTTTAATGTGGTGCTGCATAGCCATTGGCCGAAAGATGAGTTGACTGGTATTGTGGTCGGACACAGTAAGTTGTGCAATGCAGGCTTGAAAGACAAAGAACATGACATGCTGACATGCTGCGACAGTATGGTACTTCTTCAACGACATCTACCCTTCCACGCACAACGGACACCGACCAATGGACCCGCCACAGTGGTGGATTCGCTTGTTCGACCGACCGACAGTACTGCCCGCCGAGTCCGATGTGCAAGCTGCTCCGATCAATCGGGATATCGCTGCGCCTGCGGTGCCAGAAGTCCAATAGAGAGAAGTCCACTTTGAGCGAGCGAGCGAGCAAGCGATATTTTCAGACTTCACGTTTCCACATTCGACGATCTGGTGTCCTGTTTTGCTGAGCGAGAGAAAAGCGGTGAGTCTTTTCTAAGAGTATGTTTCTTATTATGTGGGCAGCTATGCCTTGCGACGCGCTGCGGTGCAAGTTTGACAATACCACTGGCTGTGACATTCAATGCGACATTGATCCATCTCTCAAGATCTCACAGGAGCCACAGTGCCGCTGGAAAGCTGCGTCGACCCATGAACATGAGTCTAAGTGCGACACGTCGTTCGGCCTCTCAATATCTCACAGGAGCGACAGTGCCGCTGAAACGTCGCATAGAGCACCGAGAACGACCCATGAACAGGAGACTAATTTCATTGCATCTCATGTGCATCTAGCGCTGGCTGTCCAGTTTCCGTCCTCCTTTCCTGAGCTCCGCGACATAGCAAACGCGTCGTGCAAGCGAAGCCTGCATCCGAAAACCACCGATCGCTGTCAAACCGCCCCACAACTCGGTCGGAAGAACCCAGCATCCACCGCCCAAGCCAGACTGTTAAACTCCTGCCACAGTCCCTTAACCACCCACTCGTCCTCCCCGTTCTCCACGAAACCCTGCACAACCTGCATGACCGCAATCCCAATCACCTGCTCCATCGCACCAGTACCAGCCACCGGCGCAACACTTCGCCACCTCACAGTCACCGAGTCGCATCCAAACCACACATTCAACACCTCAAACGGCATACTTGCCGCATGACTCTGACCCGCCTCGAAGGCTGCGCGAGAGATGAAGAGTGGAGATCCGAGGAACGTCGGCCCGGATGGACAGCCTCCGTTCATGAGGCTGGTGGTGCTATCAGAGAAGGCGGTGAAGTCAGAATGGAGGTAGCTGGCAGCGGAGGTGTTGGAGTAGGTTGTCATCAGCGAGCCGAAGTTAGAGGCTATGACAAGAGCCGAGACGGCGGAAAGACATGTCTGCTCCCCGTCTGTGGTCGAACGGGGTGTTGGGCGAGCTGCTGTATGAAGAATCAGGGAGAGGAAGGCGAGGAGAAGGGAAAATATGAGCATTCGGGAGGTTGCGAAAGCCGGTATTGTGCAATAGCTGGACCGAATGTTTGGCAGGGGATGGAACACAAGAAAGGCGGCCACGGAGGTAACAGGTGTCTGTCGACCTTGAACTACCTCAATCGACTATGAATCCGATCACATCGACTAATCTTGGATTGATCTGCCACGATGAAGATGGCCATTTTCAGGCGTGCGTGTGGGCCTTCAGTTTGCTGCGGAAGCCAGGATGCATCGGTCACGATGTATTAGCGATCAGAACGACACGCATGCGAGATTGGAAGATTACAGGCAGCACTTGCTCCACTGGCACAAATCTCCTGAACTCATTGAGCTTCGCCCGAATGCTTTGAATCGAGTGAAGGCATCATTGTGTGGACATCCGCTACTCCTCCACCGAACCCTCGATCATGTGGTCAGTCATGCTTGCCTGATCTCTCACCGGACTGCCGCAGTCGGGATCTTCTCTCGGATGGAACGTGGGTCATACCTTGCGAGTACAGTGATCCCGCGACGCACCATTACGACCAACATACTGGCATCGATGTCATCTCAAATGGTTCGTCTTCCTCGATACGAAGCCGTCGCTTCGATAACCTTGCTACTTTGCGAAGCCCAGCCACGCTATTTGAACCCGAGTTGTGCGGGCTGATTCTAAACTCAGGCAGGTGCCGCAGAGGACGAGCAGGCTCAGCAGGGTGTTGGCTGGGTGGTAGTAAGAGTCGAGAGTACGAGCAGGGCGTCGAGTCCGCGTGCCGGGTTTGAGGTCCAGGCATCGGCAACCTAGCATTCTTGGCGCTGGTAGTTACGTTCATTTCCTGGCGGTTGAATAGTAAGTATTATTTATGTTACTGCCAAGCCTAACTAAGGGGTGTAGTATACAGCTAAAAAGGGCTACTATAGCTATATTAGCTATAGTAGAGGTAATATAAACGCGTATATATATATATATAAGACTATCTACGAATATCTCTTACTTGCCTAAACGACTCGTACCCGGCTAATTAGAGCGCGAGAAATTCCTCTAGTTTTGTTATATATAGTAGTAGTAGAAGAGCTAGTAGAAGGGCTAGTAGAAGAAATAGTAGAAGGAAGTAGTAGAAGGAGGTCGGTCCTCTCTTTACTAAAGGTATATTTACGGGTTTCGACGCGTTATATATAGACTAGACGCGGGTATATTAGAGGGGACTAAAGGTAGTAGAATAACTAGTAAATACCTACTAGTTATATATAATAGTACC